>JAWNNQ010001632.1:0-62970 GCA_035044765.1 Leucophenga montana | reverse complement strand
TGTTTATGTCCTCTACTTCGTAGTTTTACGTATTGCTGTCTTCAGCGTTTTGCTTTTTTATTTTAATATTTCTTATTCGCTGCATAAATTGCTAATATTTCGCAAGTTTTCACGGGTTTATCCACTTTAGATTAGTATTATAAATGTCACTCGTTAATATTTTAATTGGACGAATTATTAATTGGACGAATAGGGACATTTAGTGATATGGTTTAAAGCAAGTAGCGAGGATCCATCTCTCAAGAAATAATTTTATGAAGAAAAGCAACAGAGACCGTAGATCGGCATGATAAGAGTGTTGGAAGATCTATTAATTTTAACCTGTCATGATGTCAAATTTATTTCGGTATCTCAATTGAGACTCATAAGAGCAAAGAGAAGAATCTATTTTCAACAGACTCCATACGATCCTCGAGAGCCATGTCATATGTTTTAATTAATAAATTAGCATTTACTACACCATCTAGTCAGGGCTTGTAAATAACAGTTGACCGTTTAGAGAGTTATTCGATTGACGCTCGCAAAATGAGACTCAGCAAATGAGCAAAAGACTGAAAGGCTCAACGCAAACGGTTTTTATTTTAATTTGAGTTGTTGGCAATGCGCAGTGGCTCGTTTGGCTGAAAAATGTGTAACATGAATTTTTTATACTTGAAAGAAATTTTTGAGTTAAAAGAAAATTTTTAATTTTTTTTAAAAGAACAATTTAAATTTATTTGCAATAGTAGCAAAAACACCGGTTTCACTACTTTTGTAATATACATATATATATTTCATATTTTCAAACTTCATCTTAGCAGCTCGATGGTTTATGTCTACGTGGGTTTATGTTGCTATCCCGTCTAACCCTTTTTCGCTGATAATTAGGAAATTCCTTTGTCCGCTAGTTTTATGACCTGGCGTAGCAAGCGATATCTTTACTATAGCCATGCAATCTTTGTTTCGCTTTATCAGTCGTGGACAGAAACCCAATAGTAGCAAAAACACCGGTTGTACTACTTTTGTAATATACATATACTATATATATATATATATATATATATTATATATATATATATATATATATATATATATATATATATATATATATATATATATATATATATATATATATATATATATATATATATATATATATATATATATATATATATATATATATATATATATATATATATATATATATATATATATATATATATATATATATATATATATCATCATCATCATCATCATCATCATCATCATCATCATCATACTACTACTACTACTACTACTACTACTACTACTACTACTACTACTACTACTACTCTCTCTCTCTCTCTCTCTCTCTCTCTCTCTCTCTCTCTCTCTCTCTCTCTCTCTCTCTCTCTCTCTCTCTCTCTCTCTCTCTCTCTATATATATATATATATATCTCTCTCTCTCTCTCTCTCTCTCTCTCTCTCTCTCTCTCTCTCTCTCTCTCTCTCTCTCTCTCTCTCTCTCTCTCTCTCTCTCTCTCTCTCTCTCTCTCTCTCTCTCTCTCTCTCTCTCTCTCTCTCTCTCTCTCTCTCTCTCTCTCTCTCTCTCTCTCTCTCTCTCTCGCGCGCGCGCGGCGCGCGCGCGCGCGCGCGCGCGCGCGGCTGTGCGTGCGTATGTATGTATGTATGTATGTATGTATGTATGTATGTATGTATGTATGTATGTATGTATGTATGTATGTATGTATGTATGTATGTAGAGAGAGAGAGAGAGAGAGAGAGAGAGAGAGAGAGAGAGAGAGAGAGAGAGAGAGAGAGAGAGAGAGAGAGAGAGAGAGAGAGAGAGAGAGAGAGAGAGAGATATATATATATATATATATATATATATATATATATATATATATATATATATATATATATATATATATATACATATATATATATATTTATTATTTATTATGAGTTAAGCTTAACAACTAATAAAGAAATAAGATTTTCTGCACTTAATGAACTACGCCTTTAACTTAAAATAAAATGTAAAGCTGAAAATGCCCGTTCGACAGACACTTGAGTTGCCGGTGTAGCCAACACAACATGTGCGAGCGCCTCAAGTGTGGCAACTTAAGCTTAACATCTTTCAAAAATTAAAAATTTTCTGTAATTCAATTTGAACCCAAAGATTTGATCAAGCGTTACTCCGTAATCATTATTTAGGTTTTCTAAAATTGTTTCCTTCATATACATCCCAGTGTGCGGATAGGCGAGCTGAATCATGCCTAATGTCTTCACAACGGTCTCCGTTCTATATAGGCTTGTGTGAATTATTCGTAAATTTATACCTAGAATGGCTTTATCTCAATTCACGAAAGCAAGTAACATGTCAAACCGACGCCACACTCGCATATGCGTACACATACGCAAAAGACTTGTTGCTTCATTTCACTCAACAAAACGGTCCGGGAATAACCAGACCGAAAAATAACTAAAAGAAAAGGTTGTTTGTTGAATGCAAACCGTTTTTCTAAAGAACCGATGCGAACGGTTCATCTCTGACTCTTTGCTCAAAGTGTCAATAAAAAACACTTATTTTCGGACAACGAGAAAAGGTCAACTGTTATTTGCGAGCTCTGCATCTACTAAATTGCTTTTTTAAAAAAGGTTTACAAACTTAGTTTTTAAGTAGATAGAATGCTACTTATTGTGTTATAACAAAGCTAAAAATAACTAATTTTGATCGCAATTATTGTAACCTTGAGCAATCGCGTATTTATTGTGCATTTAACGAATCAAGTCGCCACGTGCTAATTGCTATTCACTGAGATTCTTTTGCCGACGTTGTGCGCTGCCATGCACGTACCCCCGCAAAAGTAGCACACAGCCGCTAGAGTTGATGGGTAAACTTTTTAGTTTAACTCTACCCCTAGTTGATACATAGTTTTCACAAGACAAACCATAGCTATGCTCTACGGACTTCATTTCCTGGTGAAACCTTTCACAATGTTCATCACTCACATCACCGAGACTCTCTGGAAAACATTTAAGTGGGAATTCAAGAAATGGGTCTTGAAATACATATTAACACCTGATAAAAATAAAGGAAATCTAAGTAATATCAAAAGAAATGAAATAAGACAAGACGAAACGTTAACTTCGGAACCGAATCTTTAATACTCTACACACTTGCTCTCTTTGCTCGACAACAAATGCGATGAATCACAAACCCAACTACCGAGTTACTGGATGACTTAGTACAATGCTAATTTATTATTTAAAGTCCATTTGTATTATATTCAGTAGTAAATTGGCACGAAGACTCCTTTTGCAGTTAAATAGAGTATCCCACTGTTTGGTGTAGTATCCATAAATAATCCCGACCTTTTTTGACTTTTTGTATGAACAAATTTTATTACAGTATTTAAATTTTGATAAGATATTAAGTGGTCCAGGAATTATGATTCATATAGAGATTTTTTTGTAGTTGCGTAGAACTTTGTATTGATTTAAAATAATGAGATTTTATAATTTCAAACTTAAAACTGGCTTTATTAGAAAAATAATTTTATGCCATTAGTATATCTAGGCGCCGCGGCTGACTAGTATGTGGCGCATTCTGGAAGTCCATTTTTCGCACACTTTTTATTTAGAGTATACGTTCGTGAAAACAATACGTTGGTAATCTAATTAATCGCTTTGATGCCAGATTATGCGGACCGTAAAATGGACATTTCCGTACAGATCCACGATTTTCTAAACAAATTTGCAAGCGTTGTTCTGACTTTAGTCAATTCATGATAAAATGGTAAACCAAACAGAGCACCGTAAACAATTCTCATCAAATTCATCACTCAGCCCGAAAGTTTACACATGCATGAGATAATAAAAATAATTCACTAGCTTTTTGAACTTCCTTAAATTAATGTACTGCTTAGGTCCATTTAACTAAACATTGACATACCAGCCATAAGGGTAACTAATTTAAGTGTAACATAATTTGAGACTTATTAAGAAAACAGTGATTTTTACTGACCTCGTTATTATGAGTCCAATGTACAGTTAATGGTGGATCCGGAAGATGTTTGACTATGCATGTCAGATTAACTGTTGATCCCATGTCAATATAAAGTTCCGGTCCTCCAGGTATTGAAGTTACTGGCTCTAAAAAAAAAAATTGTAAGTATAAAGTAATTTTTGGTCTAACTATGTTCTTTATGTTATACCTATTATCAAGCAATAGATTTACATTCATATTCTGTTAAAAACAAGTAACAATGCTGTAATAGTGAGTTATCTAAATATACAGCCGCCTTTCTTATATATACCTGTGTCATGTTCTGCATACTATAAATCTGGCTTTTCTTTTTATTCTTCACACAGAGTTTAAAAGGAAGCATCGTATAGTACTTACTAACTTACTTAAATGAACTACAACCGTCTATCGTTCAAGGCCCTCAGTGTAGTTCAGTAGGCGGCGGCAATCCGGAGCTTCTTTAGATCATCATAGACCTGATCTTGCCAGCTTAAGGTTGACGTCCTCTCTGACGCCGTCCACCAATCAAGTTCAGGCCATAGGAAACCTTTAGTGCTGGAGCATCGGGGTTCATCCGGCTGAGGTGACCAGCCCAGTGCAGCCGCTAGAATTTAATGCGCTGGACTATGTGAACATCATAATACAGCTCGTGGTTTATACGGGTCTTAAACTCGAGACCAACTCTAAGGGGACCAAAAATCGTAGGAAGAATCTTTCTCTCAAACATTCCTAAAGACGCTGTATCCGTTGATCTCATGCTCCATAATTCTGCGTTATACAGCATGATTGGGATTATAAGAGTCTTATATATTTCTATCTTCGTACTTCGAGAGAGGGCCCTAATTCTAATTTGCTTGATGAGCCCAAAGTAGCAGCGATTAGCAAGCGAGATTCTTCATCTGATCTTTAGGCTGACGTAGTTGTCGCTGGTAATTTCTGTTCCAGATAGACGAAGTTTTCTACAACATTGAAGTTGAAATTCTCCATACTTACAAACTGTCCAAGACGCGGTGATGGTCTGCGAGTGGAACCTAAGTACTTCGTCTTGTCCTCGTTCGCCGCTAGGCCCATGAGACGTGACTGTTTCTTAATCTCCGAGAACGCCCTGCTTACTCGCCGTTCGTTGGTGTCTATAATGTCTATATCATCAGCATACGCAAGTAGCATCACTTCCTTATGGAAGGTCGAGCCCGACCGTTCTACGTAAGGGCATTGACATAGGATGTAGTCAATCAAAAGATTAAAGAAGTCGTACGATAAAGCATCACCTTGCCTGAAACCTCTATTGTATCAAAGGGTTCGGAGAGGTTCTTTCCTACCCTGACCACGCTTTGGGTGTATGATAGCGTCATCATACAAAGGCGAACAATTTTGTTGGGATACCAAGTTCAGATAGGGCGTTGAAAAATTTCCTTCTTATCAGGGTGTCAAAAGCGGCCTTATAATCGACGAATAGGTGGTGTGTGTTTTTGGTGGTGTGGTGTGTGTTTTTGTTGTATTCACGGGTCTTCTCCAGGGTTTGTCGTAGAGTGAAAACCGACCTATTTGTTCTGAAGTCATACTGATACTTCTCTATCAGTGCAGTCGCGTATGGCTTCAGCCGTTTGCACAGTAGCCGGAACAGAATTTTGTATCCAATTGAAAGGAGACTTATTCCCCGGTAGTTCCCATAGACAGCGGCGTCTCTCTTCTTGAAGATAGGACAAAGATGCCATCATTGGGCATGCACTCATCGGACCATATTCTCCATAAGAGTTGTTGAATACGCCATACCAGCTCTTCGACACCGGTCTTGAATAACTCAGCTGATAGCACATCGAAGTCTGCCGCTTTGTTATTCTTCAGCTTTTTAATTAATCATGGTCATTAAACCGTTGGTGGTGGTCGTCATCAAAGGGGATTTTATCCGAGGCCAGCTCAGTGTCTTTCACTGGTAAATGTTGTTTTGAGGCAGCGCACGAACCCCTAAACAAGGGAATGGTTGCCTTCTCACAATTTGCTCACCACGGAGGTTCCGTGGCTTACCCATTGCATACGTGTTGCAATGAACGTTTGTGATCTGCTTGGGCCGCTTGGAAAAGAATCATAATTTGGCCGTTCCGAAGAGAATGGCCAAATAACTCTCCACTTCTGCAAACGACCTCATCCTTTATACTTTATGGTACTATCCCCACCCATGGTATAGTACTATAAAGTATATATATATTCGTGATTAACGTGACGAGTCGATCTAGTCTTGTCCCACTATCTGTTTTTGCGTCGTTCCCAGTTTTTAATGGTTTGAAAGTTGGTATTGAGACATTTTATAAACAGAAACATTTTGTAAACATTTGAAATATGACCTCGATTTATTCACTAGAAGGTATAAAAGCAATGAATTCAATTAATATTAGCAGATATTGCATAAATTGTATACTTATATCAGTAAGTATATGAGGCATCGATAGCGCAACCGTCTAGAGTGCATCTTGGGTTCAACCATCGATCCAAAATTTGTTTCATTTTTAATATGATTCTTTTTAACTATTTTATGCGCAACAAAACTATCCGCGGACCGTCAAAAATGCAAAATACATATACAAATACATATAAAAAAATATTTTATTCTTCAGTCTTTACCGTTTTCTTACTGCCCATACCATTTCGTTCTTCTACATAGTTCAAGCAGATAGTCAGCAATCCATTTCCGCCAAAAACAATGATGAAGTTGCTGTACAGTTGTAACAATCTTGTGATTGTTAATTATTAAGAGTTGTTTCTAACAATTGTTCCGTAATTCCATCCTTTCCGTTTTTCTTAAAAATAACTATATCTCCAATACTTAGCACTGACAAGGTTTTTGCATTTCTGTCATAATAATACTTTTATTTTTCCTTTTTGATTTTAATTCTTTCTTGTGAAATATTTTCGCTAATGATATTACGACATAATAGTGTATCAACAATTGGCAACGTAGTTTTAACCAATCGACCGAAAAATAGCTGAGTTGGTGCAAATTTCATTCGTGCCACTGGCGTGGTGTTATACTCAAGAATTCTATATTGATAACTATCTATATCATTTGCTTCATAACACCGTTTATGTTTTTAGCAATTGCTACCGCTATTTCTGCTAGACCGTTACTCTGAGGATATCGAGGACTCGAAAATTTCATGAAAATATTATTCTTCCGTGCATACTCACCATATGCTCTCGAATTAAATGGACTATTGTCGCTTATAATAATTGACGGATAACCAAGTATGTTAAAATTTTTTGAGAGATGTTCTATGATGTGAGTAGAAGTTTTCCTAAGTATATGCTCTACAATCAGAAACACCGAATATGCATCGATTAGTGCTAAATAATCTTTACCCGCAAATTCAAACAAATCCATAGATACCTTACGAAATGGATAATACTGGTTCAGTGACTCTTTTTGATTTCCCCTTTAAAATTTCTCACAGACCGTACACGATTCCACCAACTCCTTGATGTCTTGATTCATATTTGGCCAATAGAACATTCGTGCACGTGCTAGTGTTTTCTCGATTCCCACATGTGGTGCATGCAACCACTTACTTATTTTTAACTGCAATGCCTTATAACAAGACGATGATTCCGAAATAGTAAATCATTTTCAAAGTGAAGTTCATCTTTGATCTGTAAAAGTATTGTCCTAAGTCCGTCAGTTGATGAAAGTTTGGCCACCCAAACGAAACGTACTTGCATAAACGATTATACTGCACATCAGCTGCTGGTGTGGATCAATAAAGATTGTAGTTATCCTCTGACAAGCATACCGATTTAGTGACTGAGTGAATTAGTTGTGCTAAATTCATTTCAATTTCCGATATTTCATCAACTTGAGCTCTAGATAAGCAGTCTGCAACATACATTTCCTTTCCTGGTTTATACAAGACTGTCATCTTTGGATAATTCAACAAGAACATCAATATTCGCTGTAGACGTGCTGTGATGTCGTCAATATCCCTTTTTACTAATGTTTCCAATGGTTTATGATCACTTTCCACAGTGAATTCCCATACAGGAAATAATGGAATCGCTCACATGCAAACACAATGGCTAACAATTCCCTTTCTATTTGTGCCCACATTTGCTCACATTTACTTAGTGTTCTCGAAGCATACGCTACCGGCTGTCCTTCCTGCATGATTACACATCCAAGTCCATTTTTAGATGCATCTGTCTGTGCCACCACTGGCTTTTTAGGATCATATACTGTTAATACTGGTTCAGCTGTAATTGTCTTTAACAAGTCTTGAAACTCTTATTCATGTTTTTCTTCCCATCGAAATTCAACAACATTTCTTGTAAGATTTCGTAAGTCTGCTGTGCGTTGAGATAGATTTGGAATAAGTATTCCGAAATACTTAAAAAATCCCAGCAAACGCATAACATCATGTTTACTTTCAGGTTTCCGTATTTCCTTAATTGCATCACGATATTTTGTTTGCACCTTAATATAACCATATGACAGCACATAACCCATAAATTTAACTTCCAATTTTCTGTATTGAAGTTTATGGGGTTAAATTTGATGTTATTGATCCGAGCTCACTCAATAACAAGGCTCAACGCTTTATCATGTTCCTCTTCAATTTCTGCAACAATTGCCATGTCATCAAAGTAGATGACAACTCCAGGTATGTCTCCAAAAACCTGTACCATTTTGCTTTGAAACATTTCAGGCGCACAGGTAACACCGAATGGCACACGATTCCATCTAAAACGCCCATACGGAGTCATAAATGTTGATAGTTTTTTCCGCTCATTCAGTTCCATTTGCCAGAATGGGCTACCGTTTCGACGAATATGCTCTAGTAAATCTCTATGTATGTTGACCCACGCTGTTGCTATTGCTTCGATAATTGACGAAAGTAATTATTTAACCGGTTAGTACAATTCGTAAAACCTGACTATGTTTGACTCAAAAAAGAATGAGTGTCGGTTGTATAAATTTCTTGTAGAGACTGCATAATTTCGATCCACAAGAAATTTACTGCCGGTCGTACTAATTTCTCGTAGACTCTGAATAAGTTCGATCCACGTGAAATGTGATACTCCTCGGATAAATGCACTCCACTTTTATTTAACTATTTCAATTTATTTCGCAAAATCACTTTTTATCTTTCTTTTCCTCTTTTTGGCTTCTAATTTAGTTTTTAAATTTTATTTATTCTTTTTTTTTTTTCTTTGATTTAATTTTAGTCTAACTTTGCATTTTGTTTGTTCTATTTTCTCTTTTTTTTTAAATTCAAGCTATGGAAACTTAGGCCACTTTAAATCATTTTTATATTAATAATTTTTCTTTATATTATAAATACCACGCGACATCTGCGTTGTCTTGTTCTGTTGCGCCGGTTTTTTCCTCTTGTCGTTCCTTTCTTCCTGTAGGTTTTTTCTTTTCCTCTCATGGTCCCTGCTCCACTGCTTAGTTTTCCCTCGCTGTTGTAGTTTGTCTTCTTGTGTTGTGCTTGTCCGCAGCCACGTCTATCGACTTCCAAGTTCTCGTTCCGACTCCCATGAGTCAATCAGTTCAATCGACCGCAAATATTTTCCGATCGGTTGGCTCTTCGCGCGAGCTCTTTCCCGTTCTTTTTATCCATGTATGAGTGTCGTTCGCCGCTGTCGCCTGTGTGTCGTTTTGACGGGTGTGTATTAGTGCGCTCTAAGCTTTGCTTCTCTTGTTGTCGGCTGTCGCCCGATTGGCTGCTGACGCACGCTCTCCGCTTCGCGTTATCTGTAGATAACAAGTGCTCTCTGGTTCTCACCGCTTTGTCTCTTCCGTCGTTGTGTGTTACCATACTCAACTACAAGATTGTGTCTTTGTTGTTGCTCATGTTTTCAATTATTTGTGCGTCTACTGCGTTCTGCTCAGTTTGTCGTTGTTGTTTTTATGAACAAATGCAGTAATGAATTGCTGCACCTTGGGTTGATACCCCGCAAAGAAAACTAATAATGTATCAAGTTAGGGATTGCTGTACCGTGGGTTGATGGCACGCGAAGAAAACCTAATCAATGTATTAATGAATATCCAGCTTGGTACATATGTTACACAGTATCTTCATGACAGAATCTTATCACCAATTTGTGACGTTGGCTGTAGCCATCGTCACACTCCCCCTTGTTTTACGGAGGGCGAGAAAAAGTCTCCCGTTCTGTTAGTGCGCGGTCCAGTTGATCGGTTTGCCAGAGACGAACGTATGATCCTCCTGCCCTTGAAATTCGTGTATAGTAGTGGCCGTTCTCCGCGGGCCATTTGAATTTGGTTGCTCTTCCCTGTCTCGGCCGGCTCAAAGCTTCCTGTTGCAGGTCGTGCGGAATCTGGGTCTCGCTCCCTATGGACATCGACACGGCCGTAGCCCCTGATGAAATTTCAGCTATCGACATGGTCTCGTAGGCCGCAGCCCCTCGTGGATTCTCGTTTGTCGGCCGCAGACCCTCGTGGATTCTCGTTTGTAATTTGAGGCTTTGCTTTTAGCCGCGGGACTTTGTGTCGGTAGGGTATCGGGTCGTTTGCTTTCTGTGGGTCGATTGGCTGCAACATTGACCACAGCTTTCGAAAGAGAATGTTGTCGAACCCATACCAACTCGCCTAGTTTTGGTCTCCATGGTCTCTTGCGTAGATCGCAGCTTCTCGCTTGTTGCTGTTGCGACGTCTTGAACGCCTGACATCTCTCGCATGAGCGCACATATCGGTAAATGTCACGGTGCATCCCGGCCAGTAGTATAAGTGCATCACTCTTATAAGCGTCTTTCGTGTACCTAGGTGCCCCGCGGTGAATTCGTTGTGATTCTCTCGTAGTACTCTCGATCGCAGATTTTTTTGCACGCACAGCTTCCATGGATGACATTCATCATCGTAACCAGTACGAGCGATATGTCGATAAAGATGGCCATCTTGTACTGCGTATTCCGGAAAGTCCCCGGACATATTCTTTACTGCTTCTGTCTGCCTCCGCAACCAGGAGCATTGAGCTGTGTACACCTGTGCTATCCCAAAAGTCGTCTCCATTGGTTGGCGTGACAGTGCGTCGGCAATCGTCGACGCATTACGCTGAAAATACCTCTACTTCAGGGGTCTGTCGTGCTTCATACGGATGTGGTGTGTTGTGATGTTGCTTATCCCGTCGAGATGTTCGAAGAAGGCCAGTGCCCGATCTAGAAACTGCCGCGCTTCTTCGTCCATCCGTGTGCCATCACCCAGTGCAGTGATCCCGAGGGGTGTGGTGCTCTCCGGCGACCCTTCAGCCAGATCCGATTTACCGTGCCGTGCTCTGTTTTCGTTAGTTCCTGAGGTATCCCGGGAGGCATAGTGCTCCTGCGACCCCTCAGCCGGATCCCCCTGCTCCGCTTGTGTACGCATTGCGTCTGCTGTATTATATTCGATTTCTTCGCGCATAGTGATCGAATGTCCCCCGCCCTGCTTCTGGCCAGGAAGTCCATTGCCAAAATTACTTCCTGTGCGACCTCCGGCATGACGAGGAAGTCTACGTTACGAGATTCGTATCCAAGTGTCACTCCGATTCGTAGGCCTTTATCCACGTCTTGCACTGTGCCATTTGCCAACCGCACTACCATGTCCTCATGTTTCTCCATCGCTTTATTATCTCCGCCAACCGCCGATTGACGAAACTCCGTGACGCTCCGGTGTCGATTAAAACCATCATCGCCGTTGAGACAGTAGCTTTGAGCCGGCGGTCATTGCATGCTAGAACGTCTAACTATAACGAGGGCTTATGTTTCCTGCGCCGATGTTGCCTCGCTGCTCCATCGGCCCCTCTTCATTTCCCGTATGCGTTTTGCAGCAGTCGACCGTCCGTATGGACCGTTTTCCACACTGCCAGCAAAAAAGGACCGGGGGGGAGGGGTTTGGCAATTTCTTGAAATGTGCACCTATTGACTGCAGCGCGGCATGCCCATCCACAGGTCCCTCGATACCAGCTACGGTCGCTCGAAATGTTCTAGGAACCGTAGGCGCTGGTTTGAATGTTGAAGGCAGCTCGAGGTCACACACCATCTCCATTAGTTATGGGAGCGTTGAGAACTCACACCGTTTAACGTATAGCTGTACTTCGTCACGGCTGTTTCTCTATATGCGGTTCAACTCCGGCACGTTAGCATGGCGCATTAGATTCTGGTCATCCAGAACGTACGATTTGAATACCTCGTGCGGCCGCTGTACCCGCTGACGGATTCTGTCTTCGAGCTCTTCGAAGAATCGGGACGGGAGGGAGAATGACATGAAATATTTCTTAAGCTATGGAAACTTAGGCCACTTTAAATCATTTTTATATTAGTAATTTTTCTTTATATTATAATTACCACGCGGTGTCTGCGTTGTCTTGTTCTGTTGCGTCGGTTTTTTCCTCTTGTCGTTCCTTTCCTCGCTGTTGTCGGTTTTTTCCTTTCCTCTCGTTGTCCCTGCTCCACTGCTTACTTTTCCTTCGCTGTCTTCAAAGTTCCGACTCCCATGTGCCGAGAGTCAATCAGTTCAAACGACCGCAACAATATTTTCCGATCGGTTGGCTCTTCGCTCGACTCGAGCTCTTTCCCGTTCTTTTTATCGGTGTATGATTGTCGTTCGCCACTGTCGCCTGTGTCTCGTTTTGACGGGTGTGTATTAGTGCGCTCTAAGCTTTGCTTCTCTTGTTGTCGGCTGTCGTTCGATTGGGTGCTGACGCACGCTCACCGTTTCGCGTTATCTGTAGATAACCACTTCTCTCTGGTTCTCACCGCTTTGTCTCTTCCGTCGTTATGTGTTACTATACTCAACTACAAGATTGTGTCTTTGTTGTTACTCCTGTTTTCAATTATTTGTGCATTTGTTGCGTTCTGTTCAGTTTGTCGTTGTTGTTGTTTTTATGAACAAATGCAGTTATGAATTGCTGCACCGTGGGTTGATAGCCCGCAAAGTAACCTAATAATGTATCAATTTCACCTTGTTTTTTAACTGGTATACAATTTACATCTGATCCCGTATCAGTTTTAAATTCCACAACTTCATCTTGTATACGATATGTTTTTGTCCATCGACCTTTGACTAATCCGCTACTACTTGCATTTACTTGATAATGTTTATCATATGTCTTACACAAACTAACTATATTAATTTTACCAGAATTTACGTTTTCGTTACCTGCATATGTCCAGTTTACCTGATTGACCCCCATTGATCTTTCATTTCTGCTAGCTCCTTGATTAACCTTGCGTTGTTTTCGTTATTTTCCATTTTTATTGTTTTGCAAAATTGCTGAAAATGGCCAGTCTTTCCACAGACATAACAAGCGATATCCATCGCTTTGCATTCCTTTATGTGTTTTATAGTAAAAGCTTTATCACAATTATAACAGGACCGGCGATCGACGACAGCGTTGATTGACTCCTGATTATGTAGATCTTGCTGTTGAATTTCTTGAACACACGCTGGCGCATTGTTATTTCGCTCCAGGTACTTCTTATTGGCATTTGCAGCTTCAAATGTTTTGCACATTTCAACGACATTGTCCAATGTCCAATAATAATTCGATCACGAAGCATGCGTTCATTATATGATACACACATTTACAGACGAAATTGCCGAACTGAATTTGTTTACGTAGTTCAGTCTGAAATTCAAAAACCAACTGCCCATCTAATTGAAAAATAGTGTTAATGCAGTAGTGATCGAATGCATCCAATACATTTTTCAATGTTCGATGACACCGCTGTGACTGCACCGACTGCTGCTGCTCTAGTTGCTCTTGATGCTGTTGTTGCTGTTGTTGTTACTATTGTTGTTGCTGTTCTGGCTGTTGTTCTTGTTGTTGCATTGCAAGCTGTTATTGCTGCGGCTGCTGTTTTTGTTGTCCATCAACAATACTACTACCTAGTATTCCAACAGCCGTTCCATCATTTGGAAAAGTGTGTTGTTTATTTCCAGACCACGATAACATATAAGCCACAGCGTGGTGGTTATTTTCTTATATTCTAACTCATACATTTTTTCTGCAGCCGTCATGTACATAAGAAATGTATATTTCCATTTCAGCCACTCCTTTGCTATGTTTGAGCAATCCAGCTCCGGCGGCAAACGATCGCTAGACGCTGCCATTTTACACGCTGTAAAATTTGAGTTGCATTTCCTTTTTGTTCTACTAATCCACTACTATTGGACGTTTTAGTCGCTCCACTTCTGTCACGATGTAACAATCTTGTGATTGCTAATTATTAAGAGTTGTTTTTAAGTTTCTTTAATGTTCATTATATTTCATTTTTATTTAACTTAACTTAATCTACGCATTGCATGTTGTATGCTTCGCTTCTATTCTACCACTCGTTGTACTTAAACCTAAATAATCCCAACATAAAGCGGGCTACAAACATTTATTACTACATTCTATGCGTGTTCCAAATGTAACAAACATGCTTGTGCATACTTATTACAACAATACGCCACTGCTTTCTTGTTACTCAAACTTTTCTTCATGATGTTCGTCTGATGCGGGCATCTGCATGTTCAATCTCGGAAACTTGCAGACACGAATTGCAATTGTTCAATTTTTTCGGGCACGTCAGTGTAGAATCATTGCAACAACCCTGATGAATCTATCATATGAAGAATCTCGTTCAAAAATATCGAAATAATAATTCAAATATGTTTAGGTCGAAACTATTGTTCAATCAAATCAAGCCGTCCCAGTATCAGCCAATTCGTTTCATTTTCACTCAAGAAAAGTGGGCCACTCAACTAAAATGACTCACGTTTTTACCTTTGAGGGCCGTTTTCACGACTTGCCCATTTATTTCTAATTAATTTTTTTCACACTATATCCAATATTTCAATGTCATATCTGTTATTAAGCCTATAAACGTATTGCCTACTTCGACGAATCAATATATAAATTTCAAAGATTTGATTTCACAAAATATATATATTTCGTCGAAGTAGGCCATACTTTTAAACGCTCAATAACAGATATGCCATTAAAATCTAGGATATAGTGTGAAAAAAATAAAGTGTGACCCTGAATCGGGTATCGAAATCCTCCGGATTGATAGCATTAAGCACCCAATTTCATTCGTTGCAACTCCAATATTTCATTTATGCGATGCGCTACATAAGGTTTACATCGACAATGATCCGAATTTATCCACGCCAGGACAGTCTTCGAACCAGACCACATATAAATTCGTTGAGGCTTCATATCGTCCCCATCTAAAATAATCTTATAGCCGTGTAGTTCAAATATGTTTTGCGAAAAAGTTTTACCATAAAAACC
The DNA here is from genome assembly GCA_035044765.1 of Leucophenga montana. Lineage (NCBI taxonomy): Eukaryota > Metazoa > Arthropoda > Insecta > Diptera > Drosophilidae > Leucophenga > Leucophenga montana. The sequence goes on along the minus strand of JAWNNQ010001632.1, from coordinate 47,718 downwards.
TTTTCTAACAGTACCCATGTTGGTGTCGCCAACCAATTTAGTTCATCATTATTCGTATGCCAATGTATACCAAGCCCCTTCTGATAAAGCGAAACAATTGCCCTTATCTGCAGTATCGTACCTCTCATTGAACGCCGTTGAATTGAAAAAAAATCTTGATAATTGGAAGCCACCTTGAACGTGTATCCATATAACTTGCTCAGTCGCTAGGATAGCTTTATTGTCATTGTCGAAACAGTGCACAAAATCATCTACATAATGATTGTGCAATTTCACTTTAGGCAGGATATTTTGTACTAAACTACAGCGCATTTTTGTTCTTTATTTATTGCGCAGGTGAACATGTTGCGCCGAAAGTCATGACAGTCATCTCATAGTCAGCCCTTTCAGCGTTTCCGTGCTTATGCCACAAAATTCGCTGAACAATTCTGTCCTCAGGCCGAATTTTCTCCTGGTGGAACAACAATATCCGCACAGACTTCAATTTTCTTTTGTCTGAAAAACGTTTTATAGTGATTCGCGCTCAGGTGGCCCTCTTAGTAGCATCGAATTTAGCGACACTCCATCAATTTGACAGGTTTGTTAGGGTTAGTGACGCCAAAATGTGGAAGGTACCATACCTTTCCTTCATCCACATCCTCGTCCTTAATTCTCCGCATATAATCTTTTTTCGTAGTCATCCATAATGCGAATATACGCCTGTTGTTCTCTCTAACGAAAGTTGCCTTTTCCTAGCCATACCTCATCTGGGCGGAAAGGTAATGCTCTCATTCTTCCACAGCAGACCTGTTTCAAAACGCTTACCAATGCGTACGGTTGTGCTTTCTAGAATTCGTTTAGAAGCAATCACTTCATGCGGTTCAATATGCTGTTTTATTTCGCGCACACCAAGATCTGCAATATAATTTTGCACCAAGGATTCGATTTCATACTTTTCTTGGTGTGTCCAAATGCACGTTGTTAAGACCAATTAACAATTTAGGCCTAACGTCGCTGAAATCATCAATTGGAATCTTTTTCAGGTGGCGATGTTTACTCTGTAGTTCGGACATCAAAACTGTTTGCTTCGGCAAACTCAGATCGTTTATAGTCCGTGCGCCTTTCAAGTCAAATATTGTACTTCCTCGTGGATCTGAAATGACAATGTCGACACGGCTGGATAGCTCTGTTATTTCATTCCCGCCAAACCATTGAAGAGTCAATTTTTCATGATCGTTCATGATGTAGTAATTTTGTACTTCTAATTGTCGCATTGGTTTCGTACTGAACAACGATTACTTCTATGTCCTTGATGTAAGCAATTGAAGCACAAATTGCCCTTACGAACAGTCTGCCAACTATCATCAAATTTCATGGAAGCAAACTTCAGGCATTTCTTGACTTCATGCTCTTTGGAGCAGACGAAAAATTTTTGTTTTATGGCCTGCGAGAGTTTCACCTCATTAGCATGAAAAAATCTTGACCCGCCTTCCTTCCTCGGTACATGTTGGTGTTCTATATCAGCACCGGCAGCTCTGGCTTTCGTGTCACGTCCTGCAACCAATCCCTGAAAAGTCGCACTGTTGGGGTACAGTTCAGAGTTATCGAGTATAACGTTGGGTTTTATTTTATTAGGACATAAAATATTAGAAATAATGCTCAAAATTAATATACAAAACAATTACGCTTTTTTAAACTCCTACTTTAAAATTTCTGGAACAACTGATCGCATTTCACTGATCTGGTTGATCTGTTTTTTCAGGTTTGCTATTTTCATACAATAGTGTGATTAGAGATTATTAGTTTGTTGGCGGTATTGGCTTTCTGAGATGTGATACAAAAACCTTAACCTTTTCTTCATTACTACGAGGCCAATTTGCAATATGGTCACTGATGGACGTAGCTAGCGGCTGGCTTAGTTTTTACGTGACCATTATTTATATATTTCAAATCTACTTAAGCCTTAATATCACTTATAATTCACAAATAGCTTTTACATGTTCTTTGTTAAGTGCGCGGAACAATAAGGATATCGCTGTAACTTTTTTTTACTTGTTTGTTTATTTATTTGAGAATTAAGTAGCACATAAATGAGAATATTATTTGTAGATAATATGGGCTTTAGTAACGAAGTTTTTACAAAGATATGGATCTAGTATACAATAGATGTACAGATATATGCAAATAGCTTGTAATATGTAAATGATATTTTTTTAGCACGTAATTTTTGTCTCGCAAAATTCAAAAAGTTTCTCGAAAAGTAGTACCTAATTTTATTTCATCAATGATGAAAATTATTTCGGCCATATGGACGCCGCGGGAGCATGTGAGGAATTGCATCCTGGACGTCCAATTATCTACCACTACATAAAAAAAATCGTACCTGCTAAAAGACACCTTTTAAAAATGAATGTACATAAAAGACGAATCACTGAGAATAACTTGATGAAACTTACCTACAACTGAAAATATCATAGTATAACCAACAGGTGGCGTAGTAGATACTTGACATTCATAAGTTCCCGAATCTCTTATCTGTGGAAATTTGATCTGAAAATCAATATATATATATATTAATTTTTACATACCGTAACATTAAACAGTGTTTGAAATGCTATGTTAATGGCTTGGTCACACAGTCTTATATTTTTATATATTATCTGAATTGTGTTTCATTCAACTGTCAAAATATCACATAAAAATATTATTTTGTGGTCAAATGAGGTGCATGAAATTTGACAGCTGCATTTTCAGAATCGCATTTATAACACTAGTCTAAAATGGATAAAACCTATAAAATTTGTGCTATGGTATCAACTTATGCAGCTAATAAAAAAAATCAAATAAAAAAGCAAAAAGCTGAAGAGAAAATGCGAAAAAGTGGTGTCGAAAATAGTTGCTGCGACAAACAAGTGCAAAGAAAGAAGTTAAACAGCTGATTTTTACTTTTTGTGTATTAAAAACACTGATTACTTCTTTTTGCAATACTACACAACACTGTTAACAAAATGACACGGAAATCTAACACGAAATAGAAACGGGGCTATTTCCAAAAATGTCGAGCGACATTGCTGACGGGATACATTGTTACAGGTTCACACGATGTAGCGCGACTATCATAGCAATCTGACATGTAAATATAAGACCGCGTGACCAGGCCATAAATAAGCAAGTTGAATATGGTTGAATTATTTATATTAAACAATTCATAAAGAAATTTGTATACACTATACAAATCATATTTTTTAACAGTTGTCAAAACGTACAAGGTATTATATAAAGCCATCTATTAAATGTAGGCAGTGTTAGAAAGGTATTTTTTTCTTTCGAAAGCAGCTAAGTTCATGCTAATCGTTTGACGTTTTAATAACAGCAGTTTTTGTAGTTATGTCGCATAAACATAATGGAACAAAGAGCAAATATTAAATTTTGTTTTAAAATCGGTAAAAAATTTGATGATACTTACGAATTGTTAAAAAAGTTTATGATTATGATTATATGAGTCGCACTCAAGTGTATACGATTTAAATACGGTCGTGATGATTTAAATGATGATCCAAGACCTGAACGACCCGAAGCTTCTAATCGTACTGAGTTAATGGAAAAAGTAAGTGAAATCATGGCTATCGATGCCAATTTCACTGTGAGAATTCTGGCAGAAGAATTAAATTCATCTTACTGTACAATCTACAAAATATTAACAGGAAATTTGTTCCACATCAGTTAAATGATGATCAAAAAATCGCTCGTGTAGTCAAAGAAATTTTTGATGAAAAAACAGATTTGTCTCATCGACCACCCTAATAATTCGCCTGTTCTATAACGATAATTTTATCTTCGCAAAAATGAAAACTACAACAAACGTTGTATTGAGTTAAATGGATCGTACTTTGGATAAATATTAATTTTGAAACTTAGTTCGAAGAAAGCATCGGAGACCATATAAAGTATATACATTCGTTATATTCGATATGCCCATTTCCGTCCGTCCGCATATCTATCTTAGAGAAAGTTCTCTATCTAGAAAAATTTAGACAAACTAAACTCACAGCATAGACACTCCATGTACTGCACTGGCACAACTCGCATCCATTTTACTGCAGTGTTTTTTTTTTATTTCCCAGTACTATTCCAATATGTTTTGTAAACATTAACTCTGTTCTTAACTTATATAATATATTTTTATAATTAAATTGGGAATTCTACTCTCAATGATCAATTGATGTTATTTTTATGTACATAGACAGAAAATATTTATACTAACATCAGTATAGTTATATGTTTGTGCATATATGTTAAAAATCTATGTAATTTGACTATATGCACCTGCCCCACTATTAGCATCCTTCATTTCCATAGAGATACTACTAGCAAATATATATAGACAAAACTAGGTTATAAACAATTAACATTATTTTTCTAAATTTATATAAACTTATAGGTTTCGATATATTAAGTATGTAGCATCAAGACGCTTCAGGGCTTTCTATTAATGGCTGTCTCATGTCTTACTTTATATGCACCAAGAGTCGTTTGTATATTTAATGCTAGTGTTGGTACACAGTCTCGAGGACTGCGTCCTTTGTATTACATGCGAATTTTTTTTGCTTGTAGTATCGCGTATCCCTTGTTGTAGAGAATAAAATAATAGCTATAGTCGAGGGGCTTTACTATATTATATCCTGCACACATCATACTTTTTCATAGTGCGATTTGATTTATCTCAAAATTTTGCCTTCTACGAACTTTATTACAAGGTTGGCTAAGAAAATAAGACAGATCAATTTTTGAGGCAAGTCATGGTATGCTACAATACTTTCTAAAGTTTATTTTATATTGAATCGTTCCACATCAGTTTTAGATACAGGCTGTATAATCTTCCGTTAATCGCGCGCAGCGACTTCCGATCGAATCCACATATAATACTAACCCCATGCCATACACACACATATACATACACACACACACACATTAGACACCTCACTAGTAAACTTCAAATAACCCAAACCCGCCACACACGACGTAATAATTATGCACGGCTGTCACACCACACCGCCGCATTAGACAGACCAACAATGGTCCGGGTTTTGCCATAAACACCACATTTTAGTGCTAAGATATATTAAATCAATGAATTAAATGAACAATAATATTGAATTTGACCAACTTTGCTTCCATTCGGACGTCCCTAACAAACAAATTTCTGTAGCGGAAAAGAACCATGGACACAAGGCGAGCGAATTCCGGAGTCTGCGAAACTTCGTTACAGTGGCGCCCGAGCAGGAACTTGGCCTATAAGGACTTCAAGGATAAGGAACAAAATAAATTTTATTGAGATCAAACAAATTTAGCACTAAACAAAATTTAGTAAATTACGTAAGAAATTATGAGCTACAGGTGGGTATTTTGCATCAGGGAAGATGATCTGTACGAGATCGATCGCGATTCGCATAGATACAGAGTGTATTCCAGACGAACTTCGGAGAAGGAAATCGAGTTTATCAATACCGGGGAGCTCAGTGAAGCAATAATAAAGAAGCGAGTAGCGTTTTTAGCGCAGTACGTCGCTTGCAGATAATTAATACTACACCACAGGGGTCAGTGCACAGTTTTATGGCGTCAAGATACACACTCAGAAAAGAAATAATTGGTACAGCAGAGCAGCATAAATCTAGCCACCGTCACAGACACCGTCCGGTTCGACGGCAAGAGCGACCCGCCTTTCTGGAGCAAGTGGAAGAGCTATCCAAAGCATATAAGTTAAAAGTTGACCACATACCGGGTACAACGTCAGAACTGCTGCTGAAAGACGCATTGGTACGGTTTCAAGCCAACAACGAGGACTGGAAGACCTGGAAACTATTACGGGAGGCATTATTTTGCTGGAACTGGATGCCAACACGAGAATGCTGTGGACAGAGGCATCAAGAAGCGAGAACCGTCGACGAAAAACGCGCTGTGGTCTGGCCAACACAACACAACGTCACCACAACTAGAACTAGTAAACCATCATCTCTTTGCTACAATGGGACTGGCAAACGGATAGCACAAGCAGTCGTGGATATTGGGGATACGCAAAGTTTCATGAATGAGAAATAGCAAAGGATTTTGAAAGCGACAGTTCTCGCATAAAAGAAACTATAATTGTCCGCATGACAAACAGATGAATTATGCTATACGAATCGCAGTGTCATTTGTAGGCAGCCAGCTGGACGTGGATTTTCTGATACTGCCTAATACAATGAATGGATGCAACTAAGCGATACAAAATTAATCTGCAACGGCGAGGCCATCAAGTTATCGGAAAGCAAGGAAAGGTTACCCACACAGAAAGATTAAACCATGGATCTCATAGCTTACGAGCAAAATTGGGGAAAGCCCGGCACAGGCGGTGTGGTCTGTGGGAGTAGAAGGCGAGATGGTTGTGAGAAGTACGTAGCCCAGAACTCACAAGGCAGGTCGCTAGAGAGAGAGCACATCGTCTCAGCGTAAACAACGGAAAAGGGTAATCGGCAGAAATAGAACCGACGCCAAGTTTCCAGCCCACCTCCGGATTTAAAGCGGGGTAGGGACGAAGTTCTCCTCGCAGCAGCCCATCATCAAGACCTTTTTTCTACAATTTTATTTTTTTTATTTTTGCCTTCTTTCTACAAGATTTATTTTTGGAAAACACAATCTCTGTAAAGTCCGGTGATGTGGAGATTGAGCTGGTGAACTTATATCTGCCACCAGGGAACAGTTACGACCCTGGGTATCATCCGATATTGAGCCACTTGTTGTACGGGGATTATCGAGTTATTATTGATGATTTCAATGCACACAATGAAATGATATAAGATGGGATAAATGATATAAGATGGGATAAATGTAGCGGACCAAATATATGGCTCTCGTTTTTCCAAAATCTACGATGATTGTGCAACTAGGATGAGTACAAATACTGCTAGCTTCCCTGATTTAACTATGATCAGTGACTCGCCTATGTCATACACTGAGTTTCCGATTGATAAAGCATTGAGTTCAGACCATTACTATTGTGGTTAACATTACTCGTCCGGAATACTTTATTGAATCGTATCGTCGAGTTTTTGTTAACTACAATAGGGCAGACTGGCCAGAGTTTACACGCTGTTTTGAGCAATCACTCAGCGGTTTATTGCCTCCCAGTGAAGTTACGGTGGGTGAGAGAATTTTCAGAGATGCAATCACCAAGGCTGCAAAGAGGCATATTCCTGCTGGAAGGATTCCTATTATTAGGCTAGGCTTGCCATCGGAAGCTGCATGCTTAGCGACCCTGCGTGAGTAAATTCAAGCCAACGATCCAAGGGACAGCCGTATTGCTTTGTTATCTCACAATGTGAATAATCTCGTTGCGGATTCGGATTCTCTCAAAATGGTTGGAAAACTTGGATAATTATGATACGGGTTCGAGAGGTCTGTGGAAGTCTTTTAAAAAACTCTCTGGGTTCCTCAGCCTACAGCTCTTCCATCATATTAGAGCAAACGGAAGTGGAATCGTCAAGGATATGTGACACCTTATTATGCAGGCAGTTCGTGCAACACCCTTTGAAACAGAATAGGTTCAGCGTAAATCCATTTGTCGTATTTGAATGAAAAAGAATATGCAGATTTAGAAAGTTGTGAGAATGTTTTAGGCGCAAAGGAATAGAAGAAGGGAAAAGGGTAGGGGAATGAATGGGGCATTGGGAAGGATGGGTAGATGTAGTTGAGGCAGGGGGAAGGGCAGCAACGTGCAGCGTACCATTTAAGATAGAGGGATGAAGTATTGGATACATGTCAATGAGATCGAAGGGGTCTGGGAGAATGGGAGGTAGAGTAAAGGGAGGTGGGTTAAGGGGCAGAGGAATGGGTGCAGGGTAAAGGGTGGTTGGCGAAGGGGTAAAAGGTGGCAGGGAAATATGGTTAGGAAGAGTGGCAGAGGGAAGGAGAGGCAGAAACGCGCCAGGCTAGTTTGGTCTGCAGGAAGGTTTCTCTTCAGTTTCCGTTTGATAGGTCCGCAGAAGTCAAAATATCCACGTAAATATGTTTCTTCAGTACAATATAATGTATACATGTTAATGGGATCGAAGAGGGAGGAGAGTGGAAAGGGGGGTGTTGGGAAAGAGGTGGAAGGGAACATGGAAAACGAGGCGAGCGAATTCCGGATCATGTGAAACTTCGTTACAATGTATGTACGAGGCATATCCAGAAAGTAAGTGTACTAAATTTTTGTAGGTTTTCAAATTTTTTATTTAAACAAAAAAATTACGTGATACTTTAGTACATAACGTAAGCTATTTTTCGACATAGTCACCATTTCTCTCTATGCAGTTTGCGAAGCAGGATATCAATTTTTTGATGCCTTCCTCGAAGTAGTTACCCGCCAACCATTTGGGACCCACCTCGCGGATAGTTTCCGACATCCGATTCCGATTTCTGTGATTTTTTCTTTCGTGTAGTAGAGATCTGGAGATTTGCGGAAACATCGCAGAAAGTTCATCCACAGTCAATCTGCGATCGTCACGGAGCGCATTTTCGATTTTTAAACTCGCGACACCACTTGTACACACTCGTACGACTCATAGCTTTATCACCATATGCAGCTTTCACCTCATTATAAATCTCAAACGGAGGTTTTCCTTGCAAACAAGATAACGGATGACTCCGCGTATTTCGCACTTGGCAGGAGACTGGATTGATATTGTTCACGAAACGTGTTGTCGTGACTACAGTTATCAACGTACTGACCTCGAACCGATCTCGTTGCAAAGGGGATAAGTCAGGCAACACTGCCGTGTTGCCAATATGACGAAAATAAAATCCTCAGTACACTTACTTTCTGGATATGCCTCGCATGTATATGCGTCTCTAATGCTAAAATTTTCTTAATTCATTGTGCCATGTTACAGAAACACAAGTAAAAATGGAACAATCGGATGTTCACCTTTCTACTTTGTACTTATGCAGACTTTGAAATTTTAAATCACAAAAAAATATAAAATAAAAAAAAAAACTTTTTCACTAGAAAAATTATATTTTTTTACATAAAAATTTGTTTCGGTCCTTCAACTCAATATACCCAGTTTACAAACGATCTTTTTTTACATGATACTTTAAGCACTATTCACACTATGTGTGAAGAGTATAATCCTACCTTAAATAATTGCAGAGATTCACTGAACTCTGTTTTCCTTATATAATGGCGTGATTAATTTAAACCAACTAACAAACAAAGAAAAAAAATTTTGTTATATGAAATTTAAAATACAAATTTGTCGGTCATTATGGACGTGGCATCCAAAAACCGTAATATAAAATATCTGTGTATATTCAAGAAGAATCTAAATGTCTAAGTTTGAAGTCTCCAGCTTTCATAGCTCATGTGATCTCTTGTCCGATACATCCAGACGGAAGGACAGGGTATAAAAACAAATAGATTTAAACAATTTTAGCATGCCTCAGCATCACACAAAAAAAAAAACTAGACCGAAACTGTCAAGTTAGAAGTTACGCGCAACATAAGTCTAGTACAAGTAACTTCAAATACTCTATCACACATATTAGCTTCTACAACGATTTGCCATTAGAACTTCAAAATAAAGGCCACAGACATCATTTTTTTCTTTTTTTTTTTAAAATACATTTGACAATGAAAGGGTAGCAGTTAATTTCATCTTAAAAATTTCCATGATAGAATATTATGAAAGGACTCTTCACATATATACCAAAGGTTGTGAAACCTCTACTTTTTGGTGTAGCCCCAATACAAGTCATCCGCCCTTTTTTTTTTTGTATGTAAACGTTTTTGTTGCAGACAATATTGACTAGAAATTTTATATGACGGGTTCTTATTGTCGGATACTTCACATGAATGTCAAGAGGCGTGTCCCGTCCACTTTTAGGGATAACCCCCATACAAACATATTGCCCACTTTTGTGATTTTGTATTATTACACTAATTATAGTCAATATTAACTTACAAAAACAAACGCAGCAGCAAATTTGTGGAATTTTGATGAAATTTTGTTTCATTTCATGAAAAATCAATCAACCATTTGACGAAAGCTTCGACTAATTAGCGAGGGTCGTGTCGCGCCCACTTTTAGGAGTAGGCCCCATCAAACTTTCAACTCAAGTTTAGGTTGTTATATTTAACAAATTAATTTTATTTTTACACCTAATAAATTCACATGGGACTCCAGAGCAATGTCATCGTATAGTGGAATAATTACAAGTGGATTCGAGAAGAAACTGTATTCTGCGGCAGTACTTCTTGATATACAACAAGCATTTGACCGAGTCTGGCATCCAGGCATGTTATATAAAATGAAAAAACTGCTTCCTGCTCCATTTTTCCTCTTATTGAAATCGTATCTAAGCAATCGACACTTTTATGTTCAAATGGAAGGAAAAACATCGAAAACTATATAGTATCCATGCTGGTTTCCCACAGGGCAGTGTTCTGGGACCTGTCCTTTACACAATATTCACTGCCGATCTTCCTGTTGTCAGTGATGTTCAAGTAGCCACTTATGCTGATGATACAGCTATAATTGCATCTAAAGACACTGCGGCAGAAGTATCTCAAGATATTCAAAATGAAATAGTTGAAATAGAGCGAAATTAAGAAATGGAAAATAAAGGTTAATACTCAGAAGTCGAAATATGTCACATTTGCTCTGAGAAGAGGAGATTGTCCGTCAATATTTTTAAATAATTCCCAAATTCCTCATAGTGACTCCGCAAATTATCTTGGACTCGATATAAATCGGAGAGTAACTTGGAAAAGTCATATTAAAGGCAAGACAAAGAAACTCAACATAAAAACAAAAAAAAAATGTATTGGCTGCTTGGGAGAAAATCGCAGCTTAGTTTGGAGAACAAAGTTCGGCTTTACAAGGCTATATTAAAGCCTGTGTGGACATATGCTATCCAATTATGGGGAACTGCAAGTCAATCAAATATTGAAATTCTTCAACGATATCAGTCCAAAACGCTTAGACTTATTGTTGACGCCACCTGGTTTGTGGCTAATGACCAAATTAACAAAGATTTAAATATATTTAATGTGTTAAAGATGAAATACGTAGAATAAGCACAAGGTATGTTGAGAGACTACATGATCTTTTAAGTGTTTTAGCAATAGGCCTACTAGATAATAGCGTTACAACTCGAAGACTTAAAAGAAATCATGTGTTAGATTTACCTTTTAGAGATTAAATTTTGTATATATTGTAAATAAACTCTTAATTATAGAATTTTGAATATAATAGCTGTTCTCACTGGAGTACAGCTATTTCTGTTATATTATGAACTTTCAACTAACTTACTTATTGTCTTATTGATAGATTGTAAATTAATAATAATAAAAAAAAAACTTAGAACGCGATCGCGCAGACTCATTTTATTTTGCTTAATGCAGTATATTGTTAACTTCCCCCATACATAAGATGAATCGTTCCGATTCATTATGTCGGAAATTGTTTTGTTTAATTCCAAAATAATTTTTCTTGCTGATTAAGCTGTTCTCTTTGTTGTCTCTCAATGACAACTTTACGAATTTTAATAATAACTTAAATTAAAACAATTATTATTGTTGTTACAGTAAAGTTTACACAAAAAAAATCACTGTTGTTTTTGGTAAAAAGTTCTTGTGTTAAATATATATTCTCAATTCTTAATTCTGTATTATTTGGTTATTAAAAATTCTTCATAATTGCGGTGCTTTATATATTCCAATATTTTATTTTTTGTATTGTAATAAGTAACATTATTAATTTTAACAACATATTCAAAAAGGATTAAAAAAATACCTTGGATATTAGTATTATTTACAGTGTTATTTCCTGATATAAAAATTGCACCGTCACTTATAATTTCAATTTTTTTGTTTATCTCATTAATCTTAGTACAATTTGGTTTTTTTTTTTTAACAAATCTTTAAAACAACTTTTTTTATAATTAATTTCACAATAATTATTTGATATTTCTTTTTTGAACTTTTTACACTGATAAAAATTAGAATTACATTTGATAATTTTATCGTCAATTATTAATTTACCATCTTCTTTTGCTAAAGCACTTGTGGTATATAAGTCACATATACTTTTTATTATAGCGTATTTGATATATATTATTATCATATCTTTATTTTTTAATATGAAAGATTCCGATACATCCAAAAGATTAGTAAGTGTTAAATTAACGTTTTCATTATTTAGTATTTATATAGTATTTATATTTATAATTTTATTGTCAACTGTCAACATGGTCCGGGGTTCCGGCTATCCATATCCAAATAGTTCCTAAGTCATTAACACCTCTTTTGACTTTTTATTATTCAATTGTTGCAGTAAAGACTTAATAAGGATAAGTTCCAAACTCACTTCCCAGTCAAGGGTGTCATTTTTATTTTCAAAATACTTTAATTTCTCATCAAAAATATTATTGTTAAGTTTGTAACGTGAAAAATATCTCCGTACGCTTCATACGCAAGAGCCTCACTATCCTTTAGAAGTACGTAATCATATCATATCATAATCAGTGGCAAAAGAAGCAAAAGCAGAATCATGTTGTTTCTGAAATTTATTTGAATTTATTAATACTTTATATTGTCCTTATGAATTATTTTATTCTTATTTTCAATCGTTATATTTTGGCCCAAGTCTTCTTTAACTTTTTGTTTCTTATTTCTTATTCGAGGTTCAACTTTATTCCTCTCGCCTATAATTTTTTCATATATAATGTCTCCTTTTTGATAAATTTTTAATTTTCGATTCTTATTATGGAAATGCAACATTTTTTCCCGTTTGTTCTCTAATCTTTGAGGAATATCTTTGTACTGTATTTTATTATAAAGCACTTCCTCTGGTTTATGATCACTACTAGAATGAATCAAGGCATTATACTTTTGTGCCGCTCTGAACAAAGCTTCTGTATGATTTATTATTTCATATTCTTCTTTAATGCATCTAGTGATTTCTATAATAGTAGAATGTACCCTTTCGACCTGTCCATTTGAAGTACTGTGTATAGGATCACTGTAATATAATGAAATTTGCATTTTTTGCATGAACGATTTAAACTGAGCGAAACTGAAACTAGGTTCATTGTCAATTATTATGGTTTTTGCATATGGAAAAGATTGTAACAATTCCATGACTTTAAATTCAATATTTGTTTTATCTTCAATTTGCTTTATGACAAAGTATTTGGAATATGAGTTAATGCAAATGATAAATTTTTGTTTTTTGGCATAAAATATGTCAAATGTAATCTCCTTCCTTTCATGGAATTGGAGCTTCTCCAATTGGCTCTTTTTTTGGCTGTCTGTCGTACTTGTTTTTATTACAAGTTTCATAATTTCTAATAAATTGTCTAAATTGTTTAGTAAGATTTGGCCAGTAATACAGCTTACATATTTTCTTTTTGTTTTCCTCGTAGCCTCTATGAGCTCTTTCATGGATTTGTTCTATTATTATATTTTGATCATATTTATTGATTATATCCATACTTGGAGTAAATAAATTTTATTGAAAATGTAGCATAAATATAGGTGACTAATTTAGGGTTTACAAATTCTTTAAGAATAGTAAATAAATTATCTACTGTATCATACTCAATCAAATGTCGAGTATTTCGAAATGTTTTTATATGTTCATGTATAGAACATGTGTGATTTGGCATGTGAGGCAAAATTAATTGCTGTTTAAATTGATTAACTGGTTTCCGAGTTCTCGGAATTATTTGCTTATAGCTGGATGCAGCTGAATGTTGAGTAGCTTCGTCATCGAGGATATCTTCGTTTTCACTCATAGATTCATTAGTCATGTTATGCAACTCCAATCGGGATAAAGCATCTGCCACTACATTTATAGAACCCGGTTTATATAAAATTTTTGAAGAAAATTCCTCTATGAAAGCATGCCAACGTTTCAATTTGGAATTAGGATTACGATTTGAGATAGCAAAAGATAAGGGTTTATGATCAGTGTGACTTTCTATATTTGTAACTCCGTACAAATAGTTTATTAATGACTTCAATGCCCAAAAAATAGCATAAAGTTCCTATTCATTTGTAGCGTAGTTTTTTCGGTTTTATTTAATGTTTTTTGAATGAAAGTAACTCGTTTTGAACTGCTCTTAGTGCTATATTTGAAGCGTCTGTATGTAACAAAAATTTCATTTTATAGTCTGGTTGAGTTAATTCCACTTGTGCTGTTAGATTTTCTATAAGCATTTTATGTGCTTTTATATGCTTTTTAGACACTCTTCCATTTTCCCCAGAAAGATATGTCGTTAGAGGTTTTACTAGTCTTTGCGTATCCTTCAACGAACTTAATATAATAACCTGTCATTCCAAGAAAACTTTTTAATTCCTTTAAATTTCTTGGAATAGGGTATTCAAAAATTACTTCAATTTTATTCCAGAAATTCGATAACTGTATCGTACAACTTTGATTTTTCCACTGATATTTTCATATTAGCCTTTCTCAAAAATTCTATTATTTCCTGAAGATGAATTGAATGTCAATCCAAATTACCAGAAAATACTATTATGTCGTCCATGTAGACACGACATATTTTGCCAACATAAGGACGAAAGATATCATCCATGGCTCTTTGAAAAATACGATGTGCATTTTTTAAGCCAAAATACATCCTTTAAAACTCATATATTCCGGTATTTACTGAGAAAGCTGTACTTTCAATATCACTTGTATTCATCTTTCTTTGGTGAAAACCTGACTCTAAGTGTAAAGTTGAAAAATATTTGGATTTAACTAAGTTACTCAATATTATACTTGGAACTGGTATTGGATATGTGTCAGGTGTTGTGTGTTCATTAAGTTTTTTATAGTCTATTACTAGTCTAAGTTTTTTTGTACCAACCACATTTAATCCCGTTTTTGGAACTACCCATATTGGCGAATTATAAGAGCTTTTACTTTTTTGAATAATATTGTTTGGATTTCCTCATTCGCGAAATTATTGCAAGAGAATGGATATGGGTACTGTTTACTCTATATCTGCGTGTCCGAATCAGTACGTTTTTCTGCTTTAATATCGGTTCAGAATGGAATATTCACATTTATATTAAGGTGTCCATGTTTATATTATCCACAACGGCTTGTCTTAGGTCATTTATGTTATTTTGCAAATTTTGTCTGTTGCCGGAATTACCATCGGCGGCATTCCCAAAACCTTTGGATTCCAAGATAAAATGTTTATTTTCATTAATTTGTAACGTTGTGACCGGCTGGGGTATCCTCGTCGGAGTCCCAGGCGTTCGTCACAGAAATTTCGTTTTATCGATGTATGAGTGTCGTTCGCCGTTGTCGCCTGTGTCTCGACGGGTGTTTATTAGTGCGCTCTCAGCTTTGCTTCTCTTGTTGTCGGCTGTCGTTCGATTGGGTGCTGACGCACACTCACCGCTTCGCGTTATCTGTAGATAAACACTGCTATCTGGTTCTCACCGCTTTGTCTCTTCCGCCGGTGTGTGTTACTATACTCAACTACAAGATTGTGTCTTTGTTGCTGCTCTTGTTTTCAATTATTTGTGCGTCTGCTGCGTTCTGTTCAGTTTGTCCTTGTTGTTGTTTTTATGAACAAATGCAGTTATGAATTGCCGCACAGTGGGTTGATAGCCCGCAAAGAAAACTAATAATGTATCAAGTTAGGGATTGCTGCACTTCGCGAATGGCGCGCGAAGAAAAAATTATTAATGTATCGGAGTAGGTTTATGTAAACTTATCACGGGCATGTTTTTCGTGTAACACAGATTTGTGAGCATGTAACACGTAAGTGGTTGTCTAGTGCCGAGGTTTGACAACTAGGACG
This sequence comes from Leucophenga montana, assembly GCA_035044765.1. Lineage (NCBI taxonomy): Eukaryota > Metazoa > Arthropoda > Insecta > Diptera > Drosophilidae > Leucophenga > Leucophenga montana. The sequence goes on along the minus strand of JAWNNQ010001632.1, from coordinate 31,899 downwards.
ACTATGTGTCTTCTACCTCCGGGGGTTCTCTGCCGTGTCGTGGTCATGGTAGGGTTTAGCTTCGCCGACGTACACATTGCGCGCCTTCTTCTCGATTTCCTTCTTAACTCGTAGAATTACAGGTGACGGAAATGCGATGACTCGATATGGCCCGTCGAACTTGGGTGCTAGTTTGGCTGCAAAATTGTCCACAGCCTTCGAAAGAGTATGTTGTCGAACCCATATTAACTCGCCTAGTTTTGGTCTAAATGGTCTCTTGCGTAGATCGTAGTTTCTTGCCTGTTGCTCCGCCGCCCTCTCTAGGTTTAGCCTCACCAACTCGAATATCTCGTGCAGTCGCTTAGCCTTGTCCTGTGCGTTCTCCTCCGGTCGGCCTGACTCTGCTGTCACTTCGCTGTATAGCGAACCAGGCAGTCGAGATTCGCGTCCCATCGTTAGGTAAGCCGAACTGTACCGAACCCGGTGGACTCTGATGTGCTACTGTTGATCGGCGAACTCATCTCCGGTAACATTTCGTAACGTAATCTCTGGTCATTTCCTGTGAACTGGGCGAGCATTGTCTTGATGGTACGATTGGCCCGTTCCGCTGGGTTTTCTTGAGGCGTGTACGGCGCAGTTAATTGGTGTTTCATACCAAAGTTCTTCAAAAATTGAGTAAATTTTATACTTGTGAACTGTGCACCGTTATCCGAGATGAGCGTTCTAGTGGTGCCACCTCTATCGAAGATCCGTTCTTGGAATGCTTTGATCACCAAGTCCGTTGTTGCTTTGCGCACTGCTACCATCTCCATGCTTCGATCAGGGTAAAGCCCCTATGAAATCAGTGCAAATCGTTTCAAATGGTTCTGCAGCGATTCGAGCGAGCATTCTTCCTGCTTGTTGTTGTTGCAACTTCTTGCAGGCCTGACACCTCTCTCATGAGGGCACATATCGGCAAATGTCACGGTGCATCCCCGGCCAGTAGTATAACTTCATCACTCTTATTATCATATTTCATGTACCTAGGTGTCCCGCGGTAGATTTGTCGTTATTCTCTCGTAGTACTCTCGATCGCAGATTCTTTGGCACGCACAGCTTCCATGGATGACATTCATCATCGTAGCCAGTACGAGCGATATGTCGGTACAGATTGCCATCTTGTACTGCACAGTCCGGAAAGTCCACAGGCATATTGTTTACTGCTTCTATTTTTCTTCGAGGCCAGGCGCATTGAGTTGCTTCCACCTGTGCTATCCCGAGAGTCGTCTCCATGGGTTGCGTGACAGTGCGTCGGATACCGCGTTCAAATTTCCGCGACGGCATCTTACTTCGAAAGAGAAAGGCTGAAATTCCAGTGCCCACCGGGCGATCCGGCCAGCTGGACTCTCAATTGAATTCAATCACTTCAGTGCAAGACGATCGGTTACAACGATAAAATGATACCCCTCAAGGTACATCTTATTTTTGCGTATCCCTGAGAGTATCACCCAGCACTCTTTCTCTGTCGCGGAGTAATTTACTTCGGCGTTGCGTAGCTTCCTCTTGAGTGAGTACTGCGTTAAGTCCATAATCGCTGGCGGTTTGTAGCGTAAACGTCTTCGTAAAATCGGGACATGATAACACTGGGGCCTCAGTCAGTAGCTTCTTGAATTGCTGGAACGCACGTTGTTAGTCTTCTCCCCAATGGAACTTCTTATTCTTCTTTATAACGTCGTATAAAAGATTCGCTTCTTCGGTGAAATTCGGAATGAACCGTCTGTACCAGGAAGCGATGCCCAAGAAACTTTGCACCTCTTTTACAGAACGTGGTTGTTTTAATTCCTTCACGGCAGCAATCTTTGCGCTACGAGAGGCCAACTTTGCGCAAGTTGGCCTCTCGTAGGCGACGGAAAACTTCTCTGAGTTTTCCCATATGCTCTTCCCTCGTTCGGCCAATCACGATTATATCGTCTAGATATCACTTTAATTAAACCTTTGAAGGCGTGTTACTTATTAAATTATGTTGATGCCTTTGTTTTGTTTTATTTGTGTGTATTTGCAAGAGGGTGAAAAGATCAACTTTAATAAGCGTAATGTTGAAAACACTTAACGGGAGGAGTGTGGAGTATACACAGATCAACAAAATAAGCGTTATGTGAACAAACTCAACGGGTGGAGTTCGGCGTGTGCAAATATCACAACAAAATAATCGTTATGTCCAAGCAACTCAGCGGAGGAGTGCGGCGTGTGTAAATTACATGCATACACAAAACAACAAAAGAACCGAACGATTTATTTCTTGGCAGACTTGCGAAATCGAGCGAAAACAAACTAAGCAAAAAAAAAACATAGGTACGATAAATAGAGACGAGGTGCTCCAATTATGTTTTTATTGTTGTTGTTGGGGTGCTGCTCATGCAAGGTAGATTGTCTTTGTTGTTGTATATGCAAGTCAACTTTGCTATTTCGAATGTTAGCAAATTAAAATGTAATTGAGCTCTTTTATTTAGTGGTTTTAGTTTAGTGGGCTATTTTTAATAGAGCTGTTCTAGGTCTCTCGAAGGACCACTTATTTTCTACATTTAGCAGGAAAGCTTGCATTGTAGATCAGGTGTGCAGCAGATGTTGTTTGTTTTTGAATACTGCGCAGCACAGTAGTCGGCGGCGCAGATTTAAACAGAAATAGGCGCAGCCAAATACGTAAGAGTATTGACTGCAGGTGCAATAGACTGAGGCTAATTGCAAGAGTGGCGTAAGCGCCGTATAAGATAAGAAGAATTGGGTGCTGCCGAACTACTGGGAGTTATGGGCAGAGAGACAGAGTACTTGCATATTTCCAATATAAGTAGAGGGTGCTGCCGAACTACTGATAAGTTATGGGCAGCGGTGCAAAGTACTTTAAAAGTGCCTGTTTATAAAAGCAGATCACTGCTTCATGCTGTTGAGCTACAATCTGCGTAGAGAGAAAACAGCACAGTTGGCTCAATAAAACGCAGATAGTTTTTGCTTACCAATTTTATGTACAATATTTATTGATACAAAACGTGTGCTCAGGGTGGCGGTTACAGCAAGAAGAACGAAAAGTAGAAGTGGGAAAAGGAGGAAAGGTTGACAAAATTGCAGAACAGTTAACTATTGACAGATTTTATAAATCGATACATTGAGCAATGGGTTGAAAATTATTTTACTAGGAAGTTAACGTATCGGGCGTTAACAATTTACAATATCTTATTTATAACTTAACTAACTATTATTCCGACAAAACTATAACTTATAAAAATAAAATAATTTTAAAATATATATAATAATACCAAATATTTGCGATGTAGTTAATTTAATTTTGTAATTTGGATTTTTTTTTATTCGATCAAATTGCAAGTTATAATTTGAACTTATATGTATATTCTTATAATTAAATGATATACATTTAATTTCATAATATGTACCACTTTTAATAATTATGTTTTTAAATTATATTAAAGAAAATGGCCATCAGTTGATAAATTTGGCCAGAGTGACATAGAGTCCTATCAAATAAAATCTTCACATTCTCGGAAATATATTATTTGGCATAATATAATACACCATTTGTAGAACGTAGATCTCGGTTTCGGCTTGCTCGCTGTTGCCCATAAATTCTTCCTACTATATCGAAACGATCAATGTTCAACTCATTATTTGATAGAATAGAATCACTGCGAATATCATCGATTCGTGCATGAAGGCTTTTAATATTTTGGTAATGAACTATTAGTGACATAATTGGTGTGTCGAGCAAATATTCGTACTGCGTTTTTAAAGCGTTTTTATTTCAGAGATTCTTCAACTCAACTTGAACGGCGTCTGTAGCTCAAAATGGCCTATGTGGTGTAAAAATCTCCTATGATGAAAATGCCTAATGAATTGGGTTGCTCGGTTACAGATCACATGAAGAGCAGTCATGCTAATACCCCTTTTTAAATGGACTCTTGTGGCTCTGGCACTTATGAATTGTGATAGCCTTATGAAAAGTTCGAACAACACGTTCTACTAGTGGCCAAGCGGGAATTGAAGCATGTGATTTTTTCGACCTCGCAGATGACTCCGGAAACTTCAACCAAAAACCCATGCAAATAATAATACTTATAAATTTTATAAGATTTTAAATTTTATTTTAGCCAATGACCTTCTATTTGACCGAGTTCATTTAATGCTAATTGTTAATCAAAAGAAAAAGTCTTCGTTTAAGAGAGGACAAAGCTTTGCTCTCAATAGGCAACGCTTTAAACATAGCTTTTACTCCGAGAGCACTTATGTTTGGATTTTGACATAAGTGTTCTCAATTGTGAAATCTTAAATAATGCAACGTAAACAGTGCCCACTATTCACTGTTTACTCTTTGATTTGTTTACGGACTAAGCGCAGCTCAGTTTTGTTTGTTTAACTTAGAACGTATTGCGATCAAACGACACATTGCACATTACTATTTCTTTTGCAAAAAAAAAAAACAAACAAAAAACAACAACAACAACATAAATAAAAACAAACTTCCGTTATCAGTTCGCCTGCACCTGCTGTATCTGTGCTAAAAATAGCATCATGAGTAGCGGCGGCGGTATTGAAGCAGCTATGGAATGGCAAAGAATTGAGACAACAAAATCAAACAAACGGTCAATCTGCAGCTCGCCAAATTTTTGCAAGAAAAAACTGCTGTTAGACCCAATACATAGTACATCTAAAAGTACAAATCGTTTTGCTGAACTCGAGATTCTTGATAGCAGTGTGGAGACGGAGGAGGATAAAGAGGAAACTGGAAATGCTGAAGCGAAAATAGGAAAAAACAAAGAGCAATCAACTGAGCGAAATACTACTCCGAAGTTAGTAAATTTAAATTTGTGGATAGTTATACAACGTTTATAACAACACTTAAGAGAGATAAGGTTTTGTTTCACATTTACCTGTTAAAACAAGAGCGTTCTTTTAGAGTTGTAGTTAAAAATCTACATTTTTCTACACCAATTGACTCAATTAAAAATGAAATTGAAGAGTTAGGTCATTGCGTAAGGAATATAAGCAATGTTAGGAGTCGTATTACCAAGCATCCATTGAACATATTCTTTATTGATCTGGAACCGAACAACAACAATGCAGAAATTTATGACCTGAAATATCTAAGCAATGCAGTAATTAAAGTAGAGCCTCCCAGGAAAGTAACTGACATTGTACAATGCTTTCGATGCCAAGAGTTTGGACATACCAAGACTTATTGTACAAAAATATTTAGATGCGTTAAGTGTTCAATGTGCCATCCTACTTCAGAGTGTCAGAAAGACAAGGATTTGCCTGCCAAATGTGTTAACTGCTTACAAGATCACGCTGCCAGCTACAAGCGATGCAAAATTTATCAAGAATTAGTTGCAAAGCAGAAGCCTAATAGCCATTCTTCTCGTCAGCATTCAAGCAAACCACCTCAGGAGCATAGCTGTTCATCTTCGCGCAGACCAAATGAGTTGAATACTAGCGGAAACCGCCCATCTTATGCGCAAGTACTACGAGAAAACAGAAGTTCAAATGACGAAGACCCTTTCCAAAGAATCGAAGGTTTATTAGCCAAACAGTTTGAATTAACAAACAACCTCCTCAACATGATATCTCTGTTAATATCAAAAATATGCAAGTAGATCTTCAAATTGCTATATGGAATGCAAATGGGCTTTCCAACCACACAGAAGAAGTAAAACTTTTCCTTAAATCTAATTACATTGATATCCTCTTGGTATCAGAAACTCATTTTACCAACAGGATGCACTTTAAAATTCATGGATATGATCAAATAGTTGCAAATCATCCAGATAATAGAGCTCATGGCGGCTCTGCAATATTAATTAAAAGAGGGCTTAAATATAATATCATGGAAATAGTTAAAGAAAATGCTATACAGGCTGCTTGCATTAATGTTGAATGCATGTCATTTGATATTACAGTTTGTGCAGTGTATTTTCCACCACGATTTTGTTTTAAAGAACAAGATTACTGTAACTTTTTCAAAAAACTTGGTTGCAAATTTATTGTTGGTGGAGATTATAATGCCAAGCACCCTTGGTGGGGATCAAGGTTAGCAAATCCCAAAGGAAAGGAGCTATGTAAATGCATAAATACCAATGCTTCATGTATAATTTACAAACATTATACATGAAGCTGGTCTGTTGTGTACTGCGCCAGCCAAAAGTGCTACAGCGAACACTGTTTTTATATCAGCTGAGCTTAGGAAGCCGAAGCGAAGCGAAAGCTTCGGAAAAATTGGCAAACCAGTAGATGTCCAGCAGATAAAACTAGGTACAATACAGCATCATTCCAACTTAAAAAACGCTTGCACGAAGTAAGAAATGAAGCAACTGCAGAGTTTTTCAAAAGTCTGGATCCTAACACGAAAGACTATGAATACAGCCTTTGGAGAGCTACCAAATATTTAAAACGACCTGCAAAACGAAATGTTGCTATACGTAATCATAATGGAGAATGGTGTAAAACCGCCAAAGCTAAGGTTGACGCATTTGCACAACATTTACACTCAACATTTCAACCAAATTCAAATCTTGCACCTGAAGATACTGAAATAATAGAGTTTCTGGATGTATCTTGTCAAATGTGCATGCCAATTCGTAGAATTACTGTGTCTGAAATCAAAGAAGAATTCGCAAAACTGAATGAAAAAAGGTCACCAGGCTATGATAAAATAGACGGAATAGTTACGAAAATGCTCTCTCAAAAGTGTATTCAATTTTTAGCACTAATTTACAATGCGATTTTGAGGCTGGATCACTTTCCTACACAATGGAAATGTGCGGAGGTGATAATGATTCCAAAACCAAACAAGCCTGAAAATATTCTCTCGTCCTATCGTCCTATTAGCTTGCTGGTGACATTCTCCAAAGTATTCGAAAGAATACTTATGAGTAGATTGTTACCAATTTTGGATGAATACAATATAATACCGGAACAACAGTTTGGGTTTATGAGAGGTCATGGGACTCCAGAGCAATGTCATCGTATAGTAGAATAATTACAAGTGGATTCGAGAAGAAACTGTATTCTGCGGCAGTATTTCTTGATATACAACAAGCATTTGACCGAGTCTGGCATCCAGGCATGTTATATAAAATGAAAAAACTGCTTCCTGCTCCATTTTTCCTCTTATTGAAATCGTATCTAAGCAATCGACACTTTTATGTTCAAATGGAAGGAAAAACATCGAAACTATATAGTATCCATGCTGGTTTCCCACAGGGCAGTGTTCTGGGACCTGTCCTTTACACAATATTCAATGATGTTCAAGTAGCCACTTATGCTGATGATACAGCTATAATTGCATCTAAAGACACTGCGGCAGAAGTATCTCAAGATATTCAAAATGAAATAGTTGAAATAGAGCGAAATTAAGAAATGGAAAATAAAGGTTAATACTGAGAAGTCGAAATATGTCACAGTTGCTCTGAGAAGAGGAGATTGTCCGTCAATATTTTTAAATAATTCCCAAATTCCTCATAGTGACTCCGCAAATTATCTTGGACTCGATATAAATCGGAGAGTAACTTGGAAAAGTCATATTAAAGGCAAGACAAAGAAACTCAACATAAAAACAAAAAAAAATGTATTGGCTGCTTGGGAGAAAATCGCAGCTTAGTTTGGAGAACAAAGTTCGGCTTTACAAGGCTATATTAAAGCCTGTGTGGACATATGCTATCCAATTATGGGGAACTGCAAGTCAATCAAATATTGAAATTCTTCAACGATATCAGTCCAAAACGCTTAGACTTATTGTTGACGCCCCCTGGTTTGTGGCTAATGACCAAATTCACAAAGATTTAAATATATTTAATGTGTTAAAGATGAAATACGTAGAATAAGCACAAGGTATGTTGAGAGACTACATGATCTTTTAAGTGTTTTAGCAATAGGCCTACTAGATAATAGCGTTACAACTCGAAGACTTAAAAGAAATCATGTGTTAGATTTACCTTTTAGAGATTAAATTTTGTATATATTGTAAATAAACTCTTAATTATAGAATTTTGAATATAATAGCTGTTCTCACTGGAGTACAGCTATTTCTGTTATATTATGAACTTTCAACTAACTTACTTATTGTCTTATTGATAGATTGTAAATTAATAATAATAAAAAAAAAACTTAAAACGCGATCGCGCAGACTCATTTTATTTTGCTTAATGCAGTATATTGTTAACTTCCCCCATACATAAGATGAATCGTTCCGATTCATTATGTCGGAAATTGTTTTGTTTAATTCCAAAAATAATTTTTCTTGCTGATTAAGCTGTTCTCTTTGTTGTCTCTCAATGACAACTTTACGAATTTTAATAATAACTTAAATTAAAACAATTATTATTGTTGTTACAGTAAAGTTTACACAAAAAAAAATCACTGTTGTTTTTGGTAAAAAGTTCTTGTGTTAAATATATATTCTCAATTCTTAATTCTGTATTATTTGTTTATATAAAATTCTTCATAATTGCGGTGCTTTATATATTCCAATATTTTATTTTTTGTATTGTAATAAGTAACATTATTAATTTTAACAACATATTCAAAAAGGATTAAAAAAATACCTTGGATATTAGTATTATTTACAGTGTTATTTCCTGATATAAAAATTGCACCGTCACTTATAATTTCAATTTTTTTGTTTATCTCATTAATCTTAGTACAATTTGGTTTTTTTTTTTTAACAAATCTTTAAAACAACTTTTTTTATAATTAATTTCACAATAATTATTTGATATTTCTTTTTTGAACTTTTTACACTGATAAAAATTAGAATTACATTTGATAATTTTATCGTCAATTATTAATTTACCATCTTCTTTTGCTAAAGCACTTGTGGTATATAAGTCACATATACTTTTTATTATAGCGTATTTGATATATATTATTATCATATCTTTATTTTTTAATATGAAAGATTCCGATACATCCAAAAGATTAGTAAGTGTTAAATTAACGTTTTCATTATTTAGTATTTATATAGTATTTATATTTATAATTTTATTGTCAACTGTCAACATGGTCCGGGGTTCCGGCTATCCATATCCAAATAGTTCCTAAGTCATTAACACCTCTTTTGACTTTTTATTATTCAATTGTTGCAGTAAAGACTTAATAAGGATAAGTTCCAAACTCACTTCCCAGTCAAGGGTGTCATTTTTATTTTCAAAATACTTTAATTTCTCATCAAAAATATTATTGTTAAGTTTGTAACGTGAAAAATATCTCCGTACGCTTCATACGCAAGAGCCTCACTATCCTTTAGAAGTACGTAATCATATCATATCATAATCAGTGGCAAAAGAAGCAAAAGCAGAATCATGTTGTTTCTGAAATTTATTTGAATTTATTAATACTTTATATTGTCCTTATGAATTATTTTATTCTTATTTTCAATCGTTATATTTTGGCCCAAGTCTTCTTTAACTTTTTGTTTCTTATTTCTTATTCGAGGTTCAACTTTATTCCTCTCGCCTATAATTTTTTCATATATAATGTCTCCTTTTTGATAAATTTTTAATTTTCGATTCTTATTATGGAAATGCAACATTTTTTCCCGTTTGTTCTCTAATCTTTGAGGAATATCTTTGTACTGTATTTTATTATAAAGCACTTCCTCTGGTTTATGATCACTACTAGAATGAATCAAGGCATTATACTTTTGTGCCGCTCTGAACAAAGCTTCTGTATGATTTATTATTTCATATTCTTCTTTAATGCATCTAGTGATTTCTATAATAGTAGAATGTACCCTTTCGACCTGTCCATTTGAAGTACTGTGTATAGGATCACTGTAATATAATGAAATTTGCATTTTTTGCATGAACGATTTAAACTGAGCGAAACTGAAACTAGGTTCATTGTCAATCATTATGGTTTTTGCATATGGAAAAGATTGTAACAATTCCATGACTTTAAATTCAATATTTGTTTTATCTTCAATTTGCTTTATGACAAAGTATTTGGAATATGAGTTAATGCAAATGATAAATTTTTGTTTTTTGGCATAAAATATGTCAAATGTAATCTCCTTCCTTTCATGGAATTGGAGCTTCTCCAATTGGCTCTTTTTTTGGCTGTCTGTCGTACTTGTTTTTATTACAAGTTTCATAATTTCTAATAAATTGTCTAAATTGTTTAGTAAGATTTGGCCAGTAATACAGCTTACATATTTTCTTTTTGTTTTCCTCGTAGCCTCTATGAGCTCTTTCATGGATTTGTTCTATTATTATATTTTGATCATATTTATTGATTATATCCATACTTGGAGTAAATAAATTTTATTGAAAATGTAGCATAAATATAGGTGACTAATTTAGGGTTTACAAATTCTTTAAGAATAGTAAATAAATTATCTACTGTATCATACTCAATCAAATGTCGAGTATTTCGAAATGTTTTTATATGTTCATGTATAGAACATGTGTGATTTGGCATGTGAGGCAAAATTAATTGCTGTTTAAATTGATTAACTGGTTTCCGAGTTCTCGGAATTATTTGCTTATAGCTGGATGCAGCTGAATGTTGAGTAGCTTCGTCATCGAGGATATCTTCGTTTTCACTCATAGATTCATTAGTCATGTTATGCAACTCCAATCGGGATAAAGCATCTGCCACTACATTTATAGAACCCGGTTTATATAAAATTTTTGAAGAAAATTCCTCTATGAAAGCATGCCAACGTTTCAATTTGGAATTAGGATTACGATTTGAGATAGCAAAAGATAAGGGTTTATGATCAGTGTGACTTTCTATATTTGTAACTCCGTACAAATAGTTTATTAATGACTTCAATGCCCAAAAAATAGCATAAAGTTCCTATTCATTTGTAGCGTAGTTTTTTCGGTTTTATTTAATGTTTTTTGAATGAAAGTAACTCGTTTTGAACTGCTCTTAGTGCTATATTTGAAGCGTCTGTATGTAACAAAAATTTCATTTTATAGTCTGGTTGAGTTAATTCCACTTGTGCTGTTAGATTTTCTATAAGCATTTTATATGCTTTTATATGCTTTTTAGACACTCTTCCATTTTCCCCAGAGAGATATGTCGTTAGAGGTTTTACTAGTCTTTGCGTATCCTTCAACGAACTTAATGTAATAACCTGTCATTCCAAGAAAACTTTTTAATTCCTTTAAATTTCTTGGAATAGGGTATTCAAAAATTACTTCAATTTTATCCCAGAAATTCGATAACTGTATCGTACAACTTTGATTTTTCCACTGATATTTTCATATTAGCCTTTCTCAAAAATTCTATTATTTCCTGAAGATGAATTGAATGTCAATCCAAATTACCAGAAAATACTATTATGTCGTCCATGTAGACACGACATATTTTGCCAACATAAGGACGAAAGATATCATCCATGGCTCTTTGAAAAATACGATGTGCATTTTTTAAGCCAAAATACATCCTTTAAAACTCATATATTCCGGTATTTACTGAGAAAGCTGTACTTTCAATATCACTTGTATTCATCTTTCTTTGGTGAAAACCTGACTCTAAGTGTAAAGTTGAAAAATATTTGGATTTAACTAAGTTACTCAATATTATACTTGGAACTGGTATTGGATATGTGTCAGGTGTTGTGTGTTCATTAAGTTTTTTATAGTCTATTACTAGTCTAAGTTTTTTTGTACCAACCACATTTAATCCCGTTTTTGGAACTACCCATATTGGCGAATTATAAGAGCTTTTACTTTTTTGAATAATATTGTTTGGATTTCCTCATTCGCGAAATTATTGCAAGAGAATGGATATGGGTACTGTTTACTCTATATCTGCGTGTCCGAATCAGTACGTTTTTCTGCTTTAATATCGGTTCAGAATGGAATATTCACATTTATATTAAGGTGTCCATGTTTATATTATCCACAACGGCTTGTCTTAGGTCATTTATGTTATTTTGCAAATTTTGTCTGTTGCCGGAATTACCATCGGCGGCATTCCCAAAACCTTTGGATTCCAAGATAAAATGTTTATTTTCATTAATTTGTAACGTTGTGACCGGCTGGGGTATCCTCGTCGGAGTCCCAGGCGTTCGTCACAGAAATTTCGTTTTATCGATGTATGAGTGTCGTTCGCCGTTGTCGCCTGTGTCTCGACGGGTGTTTATTAGTGCGCTCTCAGCTTTGCTTCTCTTGTTGTCGGCTGTCGTTCGATTGGGTGCTGACGCACACTCACCGCTTCGCGTTATCTGTAGATAAACACTGCTCTCTGGTTCTCACCGCTTTGTCTCTTCCGCCGGTGTGTGTTACTATACTCAATTACGAGATTGTGTCTTTGTTGCTGCTCTTGTTTTCAATTATTTGTGCGTCTTCTGCGTTCTGTTCAGTTTGTCCTTGTTGTTGTTTTTATGAACAAATGCAGTTATGAATTGCCGCACAGTGGGTTGATAGCCCGCAAAGGAAACTAATAATGTATCAAGTTAGGGATTGCTGCACTTCGCGAATGGCGCGCGAAGAAAAAATAATCAATGTATCGGAGTAGGTTTATGTAAACTTATCACGGGCATGTTTTTCGTGTAACACAGATTTGTGAGCATGTAACACGTAAGTGGTTGTCTAGTGCCGAGGTTTGACAACTAGGACGACTATGTGTCTTCTACCTCCGGGGGTTCTCTGCCGTGTCGTGGTCATGGTAGGGTTTAACTTCGCCGACGTACACATTGCGCGCCTTCTTCTCGGTTTCCTTCTTAACTCGTAGAATTACAGGTGACGGAAATGCGATGACTCGATATGGTCCGTCGAACTTGGGTGCTAGTTTGGCTGCAAAATTGTCCACAGCCTTCGAAAGAGTATGTTGTCGAACCCATATTAACTCGCCTAGTTTTGGTCTAAATGGTCTCTTGCGTAGATCGTATTTTCTTGCCTGTTGCTCTGCCGCCCTCTCTAGGTTTAGCCTCACCAACTCGAATATCTCGTGCAGTCGCTTAGCCTTGTCCTGTGCGTTCTCCTCCGGTTGGCCTGACTCTGCTGTCACTTCGCTGTATAGTGAACCAGGCAGTCGAGATTCGCGTCCCATCGTTAGGTAAGCCGAACTGTGCTACTGTTGATCGGCGAACTCATCTCCGGTAACATTTCGTAACGTAATCTCTGGTCATTTCCTGTGAACTGGGCGAGCATTGTCTTGATGGTACGATTGGCCCGTTCCGCTGGGTTTTCTTGAGGCGTGTACGGCGCAGTTAATTGGTGTTTCACACCAAAGTTCTTCAAAAATTGAGTAAATTTTATACTTGTGAACTGTGCACCGTTATCCGAGATGAGCGTTCTAGGGGTGCCACCTCTATCCAAGATCCGTTCTTGGAATGCTTTGATCACCACGTCCGTTGTTGCTTTGCGCACTGCTACCATCTCCATGCTTCCATCAGGGTAAAGCCCCTATGAAATCAGTGCAAATCGTTTCAAATGGTTCTGCAGCGATTCGAGTGAGCATTCTTCCTGCTTGTTGTTGTTGCAACTTCTTGCAGGCATGACACCTCTCGCATGACCGCACATATCGGCAAATGTCACGGGGCATCCCCGGCCAGTAGTATAAGTTCATCACTCTTATTATCGTATTTCATGTACCTAGGTGTCCCGCGGTAGATTCGTCGTGATTCTCTCGTAGTACTCTCGATCGCAGATTCTTTGGCACGCACAGCTTCCATGGATGACATTCATCATCGTAGCCAGTACGAGCGATATGTCGGTACAGATTGCCATCTTGTACTGCACAGTCCGGAAAGTCCACAGGCATATTGTTTACTGCTTCTATTTTTCTTCGAGGCCAGGCGCATTGAGTTGCTTCCACCTGTGCTGCCCCGAGAGTCGTCTCCATGGGTTGCGTGACAGTGCGTCGGATACCGCGTTCAAATTTCCGCGACGGCATCTTACTTCGAAAGAGAAAGGCTGAAGTTCCAGTGCCCACCGGGCGATCCGGCCAGCTGGACTCTCAATTGAATTCAACCACTTCAGTGCAAGATGATCGGTTACAACGATAAAATGATACCCCTCAAGGTACATCTTATTTTTGCGTATCCCCGAGAGTATCACCCAGCACTCTTTCTCTGTCGCGGAGTAATTTACTTCGGCGTTGCGTAGCTTCCGGCTGGCATAGGCAATGACTTGCTCAACGCCGTCGACCTCTTGAGTGAGTACTGCGTTAAGTCCATAATCGCTGGCGGTTTGTAGCGTAAACGTCTTCGTAAAATCGGGACATGATAACACTGGGGCCTCAGTCAGTAGCTTCTTGAATTGCTGGAACGCACGTTGTTAGTCTTCTCCCCAATGGAACTTCTTATTCTTCTTATTCGGAATGAACCGTCTGTACCAGGAAGCGATGCCCAAGAAACTTTGCACCTCTTTTACAGAACGTGGTTGTTTTAATTCCTTCACGGCAGCAATCTTTGCGCTACGAGAGGCCAACTTTGCGCAAGTTGGCCTCTCGTAGGCGACGGAAAACTTCACTGAGTTTTCCCATATGCTCTTCCCTCGTTCGGCCAATCACGATTATATCGTCTAGATAGGCGAAGGCATACGGTTCCATGTCTGCTCCGATGATACTATCTAATGCCCGCTGGAAGGGTGCCGGAGCGGTGTGTAGACCGAAGGGCATCACACGCCATTGGTAGAGGCCACGACCCGGAACAGTAAATGCGGTGTACACTTACCTGGGTCCATCGGTATCTGCCAATACCCATTTTTGAGGTCGAATGTACTTATGTATTTTGCGATTAGCGCGCCGATGATTGCTTGCATGGCTGGATTACGCTGAAAATACCTTTGCTTCAGGGGTCTGTCGTGCTTCATACGGATGCGCTGTGTGGTGATGTTGCTAGTTCCGTCGAGATGTTCGAACAAGGCCACTTCCCGATCTAGGAACTGCCGCGCTTCTTCGTCCATCCTTGTGCCATCACCCAGTGCTTGTGTCTTCGTACTTTAGTCAGGGTTTAAATCGTGATCCCGAGGGGTGGTGCTCTCCGGCGACCATTCAGCCAGATCCGATTTGCCGTGCCGTGCTTCGTTAGTTCCTGAGGTCTCCCGAGAGGAACCTCTCAGCCGGATTCCCCTGTTCCGCTTGCGTATGCCTTGCGTCTGCTCCGTTATGCTTTCGTTGCGCATAGTGATGGAGTGTCCCCCACTTAAAGCTCGCTGCGCTTCTTGCCAGGAAGTCCATCCCCAAAATTACCTCGTGCGCAACCTCCGGCATGTCGAGGAAGTCTACGTTACGAGATTCGTCACCAAGTGTCACTCCGATTCGTAGGGCTTTAACCACGTCTCGCACTGTGCCATCTGCCAACCGCACTACCATGTCCTCGTGTTGCTCCATCGCTTGGATCTTTATTATCTCCGCCACCCGCTGATTGACGAAACTCCGTGATGCTCCGGTGTCGATTAACGCCGTCGTCGCCTTACCGCCCATTGAAACATTAACCCGCCTTACCGCGATCATTGCATGCTAGAACGTTTATCGGTGGCGAGGACTTCCGTGTTCTATGCCAGTGTTGCCTCGCTGCTCCATCGGCATTGTTCCGTTTCCCGTCCGCGTTTTGCAGCAGTCAATCGTCCGTACGGACCGTTTTCCACACTGCCAGCAAAACAGGACCGGGGCGTTTTCGCAATTTCTTGAAATCTACCTGTTGACTGCAGCGGCGGCATGGCCATCGGATATCCACTGGTCCCTCGATACCAGCTACGGTCGCTCGAAATGTTCTAGGGGCCGTAGACGCTGGTTTGAATGTTGAAGGCGCCCGTACATGCTCGAGGTCGCACAGAGCGTTGAGAACTCACGCCGTTTAACGTATAGCTGTACTTCGTCACGGCTGTTTCTGTATATGCGGTCCAACTTTCTATCACCGGCACGTTAGCATAGCGCATTAGATTCTGGATTAGATCCAGAACATACGATTTAAATACATCGTCCGGCCGCTGTACCCGTTGACGGATTCTGTCTTCGAGCCCTTCGAAGAATCGGGACGGGAGAAAGAATGACATGAAATCTTTCTTAAATGTCGCCCAGTCTTGCCACTCCGCCGCGTTGTTCCTCCACCAGATCAACGCCACGTCCCTCAGGAGTTCTGGCATCGTGCGAGGCATCAGGTCTTTCGGTAGTGCATAAGACTCCACCAGATCTAGCTGAGAGTAAGTACGCTCGTCTAGGCGCGTTTTCACATGTTCAGACAAAAGTAATTAGCCGATTCTGAAGCTCTCTCTGTGACCCAGCTGCGTCGCCTACGAACTCCTGCGAACTGTGTGAGCTCTAGCTTGCTCAACTGATTGATCCAAGATGCCATGATTTGCTGTTGTCTCTCGTTGCTGCTTGTTTTTTCCCTGTGTCGTTGCCGCTGATGTGTTCCAAAATGAGAGGTCCAGCTTGGACTGTCCACCGTTTGTCGTGTCTCGTTACAGGATTCTTCACGCGCAGAAGATTATTATTACTTTTTTTCCGTTTGATTTTACTGATTTTATTAATTTTATTTTTTAATGAATTTTTCAAAGTACGTTTAAGGTTTTGTAGGCCGATTTTATCCTTCTGGACGTCCTGGAAGGGTTCCTGTTCGGGCGCCACTATGTCACAGGCTGGGGTATCCTCTTCGGAATCCCAGGCGTTCGCCACAGAAATTTGTGTGTTTTCAGTAACCACTGGCGATGATATTTTCCATGTTGTAAAAAACGTGCTTTACTTTGAAAAAATTCATTAAGGTTTTATTTACATGTATTTCGAGATTTCATATGTTTGTTCCAAGTGCGATATTTTCTTATTTTCTTATATTTTCTTTCTGCGTTGTCTTGTTCTGTTGTGTCGGTTTTTCCATCTTTCCTCGCTGTTGTAGGTTTTTTCTTTTCCTCTCATGGTCCCTGCTCCACTGCTTAGTTTTCCCTCGCTGTTGTAGTTTGTCTTCTTGTGTTGTGATTGTCCGCAGCCACGTCTGCTGACTTCCAAGATCTCGTTCCGACTCCCATGTGCCGAGAGTCAATCAGTTCAAACGACCGCAACAATATTTTCCGATCGGTTGGCTCTTCGCTCGATTCGAGCTCTTTACCGGTCTTTTTATCGGTGTATGAGTGTCGTTCGCCGCTGTCGCCTGTGTCTCAACTAATCAATGTATTATTTTTTTTGTTTGCAACCACTAATTTGTGACGTTGGCTGTAGCCATCGTCACAAATTATTTCTTTTTGTTTTTAGCACTTTTAGTCTTCTGAAAGGGCTTTTCCTCCAAGAAAATGCTATTTACGTCGTCCTCCATGAAACTGTTTTCTAAGCTTTCTTTAAGCTTTATTTCTTTCTATTATTATATCGCTTATTTTCTCAACGAGTTCTTTTAATCAATTTTATCATTGATTTTTTTAAAACATTGTAAAAAAGTCGGATTCTAAGTTGTCTATTTCATAGAATCTTTCTGTTGTACCTAGTATAGTTATTATATGGTAATATGTACTTAATTATAGTGTAGCCATTTATACGATTTTAACCCGATTATAAATAGCCAACTCATTTTTGTTTTTATTTATTCCAGATTTTACATAGGAATCAGTTGCTCCTGTATCTATCAGTATCTTATAATTGTTACCAGTTGCAAATCTGTTTTTTAAATGTAGGGTAAACCTACTTGGTTCCTCCTAAAAAAATGGTTCTCTTTTAAGTTGTTAGTACGAGTATCTGAACTATTTTGTACTTCAGAAACTTGATTCAGCTTCTGTGATTTATTCTGGGGCCGAGGGTGGTCTCTGCTATCAACATAGTGATTAAGTAAGATTAATGGTCAAGTTAAGTGTAATCTGTTCGTTAGGCATTTTGATATATGTAATGTGTTCTTATTTTTTTATGCATAAAATGAAGTATTTGAAACCTAATGTATAATATTTTAATTTTCTATTAAATTTCTATTTCTCACTCTGTCTCCAGTGCGAGGGGTCTTCCTTCCTTCCTTCAAAGGGTAGAAGCGGAGTAGGTTAAAGTTCACTTGTAATGAAATTCTGTTTTCAGTAATTTTTTCCTTGTTTAGCTTAGAAATCAATTTTTTTGTCCAGTTCAAAAATTCGCTGTTTTTGTTGTTGATATTTTTCATACTTAATAAATTTTGTATCTTTTATTTAGCTTTAACTGCGTGCGTTACTGTTTTCGTATTAGTTTCATAGTAAACGAATCTCTTTAATTATATATGAAGTTTTGTATCTTTTTTTAACACAAATTTAACGTCACAGTTCTTTCTTTTCGAACGAATATTTTTATTAAAAGGCGTCGCCCGAACTCCGAAAAAAATCGGCCGAACAATTTTTTTGGAACTTATTATTTTGCTCGATTTATCATCGAACTTTAATAAAGAAAAAAAAAACGACATAACAATTTTAATATTTTTTTATTATTAAAGACTTTTTAAACCCCACGTGCCCACGTTGGGCGCCAATTAATTATTTTGGTATTAATTATTTAATTATTTACCCAAATAACTATATTCGACAATGTAATTATAAATTTAATAACAAAATTTTTAAGTTTTATTTTAGCCAATGGCCTTTTATTTGATCGAGTTCATTCAGATCATATTAAGAACTAACTTAATGCTAATTGTTAATCAAAAGAAAAAGTCTTCGTTTAAGAGAGGCCAAAGCTTTGCTCTCAATAGGCAAAGCTTTAAACTTAGCTTTTACGCCGAGAGCACTTATGTTTGGATTTTGACATAACTGTTCTCAACGTAACGTAAACAGTTCCCACGATTCACTGTTTACGCTTTGATTTGTTTACGGACTGAGAGCAGTTGCGTTTTGTTTGTTTATCTTAGAACGCCATCGCGCAGAAGCATTTTATTATTGTTTATTTTGTATGCTACTCGCAGTTGCTTAATGCAGCACATCGTTAACTTGCATTCTGTGATCAATTTTCATCAATTCGCCAGCTGCGCACCGTCACCATGTATTTTGTCGTTGTCTGCAATAGAATTTTGTAGCAACTTTAAATTTTTTTATAGCATCTAAAATACGTTCTTTGCTCCGTTCAGATAAAGACTCTGCTTAAATGTTGTCTCTTGCAGTTGCAATGAACTCCTTTATTTAAATCTGGACAATTTTCATGGACTCGCTCATCGCGTCCACTCTTTGTCTCATTACTTGAATAACTTCAGAAGTCATTATACCTTCAGACATGTTATTTAAGGCTACTGCAAAATAAGCGTCCTCACATTGGCTCATTATTTCAGTTAGTTCGAAAAATTTGAACGAATCCTAAAGAGAGGTGCAAGTAATAAAATTATATGGATTACTTTTGTTTGCCGATAAAGTCTATCTGTCACTAACCAGAAAAATCTTTTTAAGGTCGCCAAAATCAATTATTCAAACACCTCCAAAATAATTATTATTTCTATCCAACATCCAAATATAAAAACATTTGGAACCGACCATAGAAAATTGATCAATAAGATCCATTAATTTAGAAAATATTGTATTGACATCTTCTTCTTTCTTTGTCCTATCCTCAAGAAAGGAGACCACGCTGTCTGTGCGAACTACCGGGGAATAAGTTTCCTTTCAATAGGATACAAAATTCAAAAAAAAAAATACAAAATAGGCCAGCATCAGTGTGGCTTCAGACCAAAGACGCCAAATATTCATGTTACGCCAAATCTTGGAAAAGACCCATGAGTGCAATAAAGGCACACGCCGATAAGAACGAAGTTCTTCAACGCCCTATCTGAACTTGGTATCCCAGCAAAGATCGTTCGTCTTTGTATGATGACGCTATCACATACCCAATGCGTCGTCAGAGTAGGAAAGATCCTCTCCGAAGCAGGGTAATGCTTTATTGTGCGACTCTTTCAATCTTTTGATGGAGTACATCCTACGCCAATGCCCATACGTAGAACGGTCGGACACGATCTTCCATAAGGAAGTGATGCTACTCGCATATGCTGATGATATAAACACCATCGGCACCAACGAACGGCGAGTAAGCAGGGTGTTCTAGGAGATTGAGAAACAGTCACGTCTCATGGGTTAGCGGTGAACGAGGAGAAGACGAAGTACTTGGTGTCTACTCGCAGACCATCAGCGGATCTTGGACGGTCTGTGAATATGGAGAATTTCAACTTCAATGTTGTGATAGTTTCGTTCCATATTCTTTTTAATTATTTGTGGCTATTGTCGTTGCTGTTCCGAGCGTCCTACTGGAGATAATTTGTTGCCTATTGCCTGGCACTCTCTACTGCTCTATGTTGTCGGTCACTCCTGTAGGTGATAGTTCAATCCTGCGTCATTTGTAGTATTTGCTGTGCACGATACCTAACCTGATGACGTGTTCCTCTTCTTTGTGATGAGGTAATACCTTGTTCCCGCATTCTTGGGTCGAACCGGTGGTTCCTTCTTGTAGAAGTGTCTCTCTGGCGTGCTTCGCCACGAAATTCCCAATTCTGGCGTCGTTGGGAGTAAAATACGGCACCTCTTTCACTAGATTAAAGTACGCCGACGTTGAGAAAGCTATGCTGCATGCCGCTGGCGCTCTTTTTGTCATACGCAAGATTATTATGTCGAACTTCCCCGATTCTGGTTACATCAGCGGATTTACAGCATAGTCGCGGCATATTTAAAAAGTTTTAATTTTTACACTTTTACACGCAAAAATAAACATAAATTAATATTCGCGAGTTAATATTCTCACTGCACCACAATAAAATTTAAATTAATTTAAATATAATTTTTTTATATGTTTTATATTTGAAATTCTCACTTTCAAAGTTGACTGCACTTTGACTTTACTAACTCAAAGGTTGGTTAACAACTAAAAAGTAATATTTAACCGGTAAGTAGTACAGCCATTAAAATGCATTTGCAAATAAAAGTATTTTGGTATTCCATATCTGTAATGCAGGCCATCTTATTTAATGGCCTGTGGTGGGTCCACAGTATCCCATCTGAACCAACATTAATAATGATAATCTTTGGGGATTGATACTAATAACAAAAATACATTATTTGAAGTGTCTAATGTGAATAATAATTGCTTATGTATCAAGTCCCCAATGGATAGATGGATACTTGGTTGGGATTGATAGCAACAACCAGAAAAATTTTAAATAATAAGAATGTTAAATGTTTATATGAAAAATATATTATAAAAGGGTCTGCTGCTAATAGCTCGTCAAGCTCAAAGTAGAGAGTCAAGCACATTGATATATATACGAAGCGTTCATTCATAAGAAGCCAGTTATATACATTTTAGTTGATATTGGCGGGAATAAAAAAGTTATTAGTACAAAAAGTGGGTGAACACACCCTTTGATATATGTGTGAAACGTCCATCCATATGAAGCCACCATATCAATTGTTTAATTGATATTGACTGAAATTAAAAGATTTACCCAAAAATAGTTAAAAGTAGGCGGATGGTTTGTATGGGGCTACATCAAAAAGTGTTCGTGGCAAGAAAATATGGATAGTCTATATAACTGCAAAAATGAATCTATGTACCGGGTTTCAGCTGGATAGCTTCAAAATTGATCCCCAAAAAATACGCAATAACTAGACTAACGACAATGACCTGATTAATAATATATATACCGGTATATTACCGATGGCTCCTTTATTGCGTTACACACTTTCAGACAAACTGATAACACCCTCTTCACACTACGTATATTTGGGCACCAATTTTTATGATATCCAGTTGAAAATTGGCGCATACACTTATTTTTATTGCAGTATAATAGAATAATAAGATTGACCCGCCACGCCTACTTTTTTGGGTATCCCCCATACATACTCACCGCTCACCTTCGTGTTTTTGTATGACAAACTTTTTTATTTAAATCAATATCAGATCGAAATTAGATTTGGTGGATAAAAGTGGACAACCGCTTCCTAAACATATACAAATGGGTGTGTCCCGCCTACTTTTTGTGGTACTCCCATACAAGCCCACAGCTCACTTTTATGCATATGTATAAAAAAAGTCAATATCAACTTGAAATTCGATATGGTGACATCTTATACTTACTTACTTACTTAGGTGGCTCTACAACCGTCTATCGGTCAAGGCCGCACGTAGGAATGCACACCATTCGATGTATTATAGTGCGCGCCGGCTCCAGTCGTTGGCAGTCCGGAGCTTCTTCAGGTCATCATAGACCTGATCTTGCCATCTTAAGCTTGGACATCCTCTCTGACGCCGTCCACCAATCAAGTTCAGGTTTCCGTCGTAAACCTTTAGTGCTGCAGCTTCGGGGTTCATCCGGATGAGGTGACCAGCCCAGTGCAGCCGCTGGAATTTAATGCGCTGGCTATGTGAACCCCATCATACAGCTCATACAGCTCATGGTTCATACGGGTCCTAAACTCGACGCCAACTCTAAGGGGACCAAAAATCCTACGAAGAATCTTTCTCTCGAACACTCCTAAAGACTCTGTATCCGTTGATGTCAGTGTCCATGGTTCTGCGCCATATAGCAGGACCGGGATTATCAGTGTCTTATAGATTTTTATCTTCGTAGTTCGAGAGGGCTCTACTTCTAATTTGCTTGCTGAACCCAAAGTAGCAGCGATTAGCAAGCGTGATTCTTCGTCTAATCTAACGGCATCTTATAGATGGTCGTCCCACATCGCCCACCTTTTAGGGTAGCCCCATTTAACCCCCCGCCCACCGTTTATCTGTTACAATACGATTTAAAATTTCGTGTGAATGGTATTAGAGCTTCGGTTTAACCGAAGTTAACGTTTTAACTTGTGTTTCTTTACACCAGCTTGAACCTTCTTGTGAATGGTATTAAAGTTTCAGTTCCACCGAAGTAACTTATTTTCTTGTTTTAATATTATATTTAATAATTTACCTTTAACGACCAATCTCCAGTTTGTTTATTGTAAATTGAACTAAATCGTTGGTCAGATGTGTATGTACTTTCCCCTACTGTTAAGAGGTGTAGATCCCTATGTCGTATCCATGATACCTTAAAAGAGATTATATTTGTATTTTATGTACGTATATAGCATATAGAAAAGATACGTACAATATTTTGAGTCATCCATTTTGTGGTTTAAAAAATATACATAAAAGAAACACATACAAAATTAAAATTATGATGGTGTTTTCAATATAAAGTTTGGACAAGGACATTATGGGAGAAACAGTATATCGGGATCTATTGAAATACACGATTCATTTGAACTTTTGGATCATGGAATTTCGCGTAGCTCCACAAAATAAAGTCCAAGGTCGTCAAATTCCATGCTCTGGGCAGCAAATTGACTTTTTCCAGGTGTAATAACGTCGTCACCAATATTTTGAGGATCTTCAGTGCCTAAAATGCGACACTTTTTATTATTTATCGTACTTTTTTTTTTTTTTTTTCATAAAAAGCTTTTTTTATCGCAGTCAATATGAACATAAAAAATGACGGGCACTGTTCATATATATCAAGGTATGATAGCCTCCTGAATTTTATAGGGTATTTCCCATACAAACAACACACATTTAGAATTTTGTATGGAAACTAAAAACTTAACATGGGGGCTTCTTATGGAACAACGATTCACATAAATATCAAAGGCCATGTTCCGCCCACTTTACCGAGGTTTCACAATTTTTTGTATATGTTTTTTTCTTTTTATACCCTGTTCCCAAAGATACAAGGATATGCAGGGATCGGAGCTAAATGTGCTACCAACTTGTAACAATCAAATGGCTAATGACAGCGAGCTCTTGTTTTGTCAAACATCAGTCGGTCATGTTGTTTACAAGCCTACGGAAGCATATCGTTTTACGTCGCAGTTAAAAAAAGTTATCGAAATGGAATTCAAACCCAACCGTGTTCTTGCTTTGTATTTGACTGGAAATTCGCAACCAGCTATTGTTACTGAGCTACGTCATTTACTTGTGAAAAAATGTTTGTGTTTCCGACCATTACACTTTACATCGATACTGGTAGCATAAAAAAGCGCCATGGAGGTGGACATCTAAAAACAGCAACATCTGCAGAAATGGTTAGAAAGGTGTAGGCCAAAATTCAACATAATCCACGATAAAGCGCAGTTCGCCCTACAAAATGCAAAAGTGAAAGATTTAACACCTGCACAAGAGGCAGTCCGCCTAGCACGGGCAAAGGGCACTTTAGTGGCGAGCTTGAAAATGTGGTCCGATGAAAAAATTTTTACGGCTCAGCAATGGTTTGGGCCGCAGTAACTGCAACTGAACGCTCACCAGCCGTTTTCTTTGAACAGGGCGTAAAGGTAAATCAACAAATCTAGCATGAAAAGATTTAAAACGATCCTTTGCTACCTTGGGCACGTAAACAAATCGGAGCAAACCATTGGATGGAGGCCAAAGTATCAGGTAAAAAAATATGATACGGTAAAACGCCTTAAAGATTGCTCTGCGCAGAGGATTGGGGTAGTCCCCATACAAATACAATGCCCACTTAAAAGCAATTGTATGAAAAACTACAATATTAACTTAAAATTCGTTGTATTGGCTTTTACGAACGACCGCTTCATATACATATACTAATGGGCGTGTCCCGCCTACTTTTTGGTGTAGCCCCTATACAAAGCCACTACACTCGTTTATGTTGTACAATGCGTATAAAATTGTGACTGGTATTAGATTTCCGGTTCAACCGAAGTTAACGTTTTTTTCTTATTTTTACTAATTTTACAAGTTCTCCGTTGGTCAAACGATCGTTTATCATAAATGTTAGACAATAAACTAATAATCTGGCACTTGGAGTGGCAGATTTGTTTGACAGATTGCGCAGCTTTATGGTTTTAAACCACGGAATGGATAACTTTATATATTGGGATATGTATAATTATATATATATATATATATATATATATATATATATATATATATATATATATATATATATATATATATATATATATATATATATATATATATATATATATATATATATATATATATATATATATATATATATATATATGATGATGATGATGATGATGATGATGATGATGATGATGATGATGATGATGATGATGATGATGATGATGATGATGATGATGATGATGATGAGATGATGAGAGAGAGAGAGAGAGAGAGAGAGAGAGAGAGAGAGAGAGAGAGAGAGAGAGAGAGAGAGAGAGAGAGAGAGAGAGAGAGAGAGAGAGAGAGAGAGAGAGAGAGAGAGAGAGAGAGAGAGAGAGAGAGAGAGAGAGTATATATATATATATATATATATATATATATATATATATATATATATATATATATATATATATATATATATATATATATATATATATATATATATATATATATATATATATATATATATATATATATATATATATATATATATATATATATATATATATATATATATATATATATATATATATATATATATATATATATATATATATATATATATATATATATATATATATATATATATATATATATATATATATATATATATATATATATATATATATATATATAGGTGCAAATATGTTCACTCACAGTTTTGTTTCCAAGATTTTTTATCCGACAATTCAAATGTGCAGCTTTCCCAACTAAAGATGTTACATTTCGAGTTGCCGACGTATCGAAATATGGACCTCTGTCAAGAGGTTTGTTCATCCTTAAAATATGTTCCTTACTAATCTTGGTCATATCATGATCATCTGTCGTCTTAAGTATGTGAGAGCTGTTTATTCGCTCATCATGTTCGAAAAAGGCGTATTGGCACATAATATCTCTTAAAAGAACTAAAATTATAATATAAGAATTATTTATTTAATTCAAAATTTTGATAAATCTGCATTAGAATAATTAATTTTATTTAAAAAGTTGGCAATATCTTAAATTTGATATATGTATAGCAATGTGCTGAGTTTTACGATAAAGATGGCAAAATATATTTAATAGCAACCAACCCCGCTACTAAAGCTGAAGCACATTTCAGTTAAATTATTCGAATATCAAAATAAGTGCAAATTGTTTCCAAAAAGAGAATTTTTTGTACAAAGTGCAGCGAAAATCGATTCAATCCACTTACACCTTATATGACACTCTGAAAGCTAAAATAAAGAATATTTCTATGTTACGCAATAACGAAACATGTTTTTTTTTTTTTAATTCAGAGAAATGTACATTTGTTCAGGATACAAGCAAAAATGGTACATAGAAAACATAATATCGAGTCCAAAAAAATCAGTGATAGGAATTGTATCCCTTATCCCTAATTATATCCATATAATATCAGAATAATCTCCTAAGTTTGTCATACAAAAACACAAAAGTGTACGGTGTGTCTGTGTGGGGTCTACCACAAAAAGTGAGCGGGATGCGCCCATTAGTCTATGTATGTTAAGCGGCTGGCAACACATTGCATTTCAACATAATATTGACTTTTACAAACAAGTTTTTCATACAAAAACACAAAAGTGGGCAGTAGGTTTGTATGGCAGCTACCCCAAAAGGTGGGCGTGGAGGGTCAATCTGGATACTCTATTAAATTGTAATAAAAATAAGTGTATGCGCATTTTTTGGGCACCAATTTTTATGCAATTTGTATGCTATATAAAAATGGATAGCATAAAAATTGGTCGCTAGGCTCATGGGGTCTACGATGCCTCCTTTAATGCGTTACAAACTTTCAGACAAACTGATGATATAATTTCACAATTTGTGAATGGTATAAAAACGGAAGACTGTGCAACTTAAAATCTTATACTGGGTGTCACAAAAGAAAGTTCACATTTGATTTGCTGATTGCGTGAACGCAACCGAGGGACGCGGGGGGTACTTCAATCGGTAGAATAGATTTTGGGAATTAAGTCGCTATGGAGCGTTTCTCGGGAGCGGACCGTGCGTTGTGCGTACGTGAGTTTTACAAAAACGGTAATTCAGCGACTGTAGCGCGTAGAAAATTCTGCAGTATTCGACATGCTCGTCATTTAAATGATGCGCCAAGCCCTCGACTCATTGGAAAATGGGTCGAGAAGTTTGAAGAGACCGGTTCAACGCTGGAAAAATCGAAATCCGGGCGTCCAAGGTCTTCGAGAATGTTCGAAAACGTAGACAGTGTTACTCAGTCTGTTCGTGGCAACCCGGACCTTTCGATTCGGAAGAGTGCTGTTGCTTTAAACGTGCATAGATCATCATTGTTCCGCATTTTACACAAAGATTTAAGCCTGCATCCCTACAAAATTCAGTTGGTGCAAGAATTAAAGCCTCAGGATGAAATTTTTCCTTTCAAATTGATCTCCAGGTGAGGTGACATAAATTGGCCTCCACGAAGTCCCGATTTAACGTCTATGGACTTTTTCCTGTGGGGTTACGTCAAATCCAAAGTTTACGGCAACAAACCGACTTCCCTGGCACAATTAAAAGAGTTGGCATTGTCAGTGCCCAGCTTTATAGGTTGCAAGAGCTTTTCATATATAAGTCGTCGAAAAATTGATTACAAAATCCGATTTACTAAAGCTTAATCATCTTCTATGTAGTATTTTTTGGTCATGTTTATTTCCTTGTTACAGCATTGATAGAGCTTGTGATTTGTTTTACAGTGTTCTTTCAAATTGTTTTGATGAATGTGTCTCTACATTTTCACTGAGGTTAACTTCGAAGCCTGCGTAGTTTACAAAGCACCTTTGTAAATCATGCCAAATCACGATATTTTCTGCGATTTAATATATCAAGGAATGTCCAATACAAAAAGGTTTACAGTTTTAATACAATCTCTCCAGGTCCCTCCTTAAGTTCCATTCGTAAAACAATTCTACATTATAATCTGTAACAACTCGGTTTTCCATTTAATGTACATTATACCATTCACACATAGTGTTAAAATGGTATTATCAGTTTGTCTGAAAGTTTGTAACGCATTAAAGAAGGCATGGACACGCCGTCCACCATTGAGGAGATAAAGACCGCATCGCTGGAAGAGCTTAAGGCCTTACTAAAAAGCGCATATGAGAAGTGTTTTGAGGATCGGAAAGTGCTGGCACAAATGCATTATATCTGATTACTTTGAAGGGGCAAACCAGATATTGATGAATAAGTAAATATTTTTCGAGAGAAATATAAAGTCAACTTTTGTTTCAACACACAAGAACAATAATAATCACGAAAACTTTTTATGAATTTCTTTCTATTTCATGATATTCTCTCGTTGTTGCCACCTTATAATCTTTATATTGTAAATATTGCATAAACAGGGATTTTAAGATTTCATGAAATAAGTAATTAAATAAAATGAGTCGCATAAACTAGATATGTCATGCATTGCGCGGCATAAAATGAATAATACAAAGTGCGAGGCGGTACGGATCGCTGTTACTCCTAGATCAATGCGTGTTATATTTTGTTTCATATTTTTTTTTTCTGCCATTTATGCGTAATATGAACATTCCAAATACACTCAAAAATTGCAGTTACACTATGAGGTGTGTCTACAGATGAATTCTACACAGCTACACCACCGGTTATTGAGTTTGGTGGCTTCTATTGAGTGACTCAATAAAAATACCCAATATCGATTTGTTCTTCATTTTTCATCCAAGTTTCGAAAAATAACAAAAATGTGGAATTCTTCAATACTTTATCATCAAGATCAGAAATAAGAGCTCTTAAACTTTGAAAATTAAATGTGAACAGTGGAACATCACTCAAATTTGCAAGGTTGCATAATTTATCCCGAACGGTTATCAGCCGAGAGTTTTTAAGTCTTTAAAAATCAGTTTGTAAGTCTTTTATTCCGACTGGTCGCTTTCTTCCATTTGATCCAAAGTACCGCCTTGAGACTTATGTATTGTAAGTACACAAGCAGATAAAAGTGGAATATGATTCGTTTTTGGAAATATGAATTTATTTCTATTCATTGGTATAGATGACGATCTTCGTAGAATCGGCACCGCTGTTCAACTAATGTTTAAGGGTTGAATATGATGGGCAGCCTTTTCCTAATATTCTCCCCTATTTTAATTGAAAATTGAAGCCATTAACGTATGCTCATGGCAAACTGGTGTATGTCGTATATGTACACCAATTTGCCAATACAACCGTTAGCTAAGCCATCAGATACGTCAAAATTTTAAATTTATATTATGCCATATGGCAATCCTCCTGTGTCTATAACTGACATTTTGTGAAATTGTTGAGCCTTCAATTGTGACTGAGGAAATTGTGGAAAAAATGAGCTCCGTGACGATCGCAGATTGACTGTGGATGAACTTGCTGCGAAGTTTCCGCAAATCTCCGGATCTCTACTACACGAAACAATAACAGAAACCCTCGGATATCGGAAAATGTCCGCGAGGTGGGTCCCAAAGGGTTGGCGGGTAACTACTTCGAGGAAGGCATCAAAAAATTGATACCCCGCTTCACCACCATATTAATATAAAATGGAGAAAAGGCAAACTGCAAACAGATAGCTGTTTCGCTGTTGGTGCACTCGGAAGGTGAAAAATAATGAAAAGCCTCCTGGAACTCAAATTTGGCTCTAACAGAGTGAATTTCTTTTCACAACATAAAGATTATAATTTGGCAACAACGAGAGATTGTCATGAAATATAAAGAAATTCATAAAAAGTTTTCATGATTATTACATTTCGTGCAAAAGCGTTTATACAGACATTTTTTGACTTATCATGAAATGATTTCATGAAATACCCCATCGTATAAACGAAATTACAAATTGTGTATTTACATATGAGGTGTGTTGAAATAAAAGTTTACTTTTGTAATTTTGAAAAAACCTTCGAGCCGTATTTCCACTATAAGTGTTGCCAGAACATTGCATTTTAATATCTATCAATAATGCCATTTCGACCATGAACCTATCTTGGATAGTTGCTTTTCGTTGATCGGCTATGCTCTTATCTGTGCCACGGACCTGTTACTTTTCAATGGGTAGCCGATAACTTATGTGTAACACGCATTCAAAGCAACGAATCGAACCATGCTTGGTCGACAGTCCGAATTCCAAAAAGACATCGTTTTTTGCCAATCTGTCAATGTTCATCTAAATTGTTCATCATTTTAGACGTGCTCATACAAATGCCGCATGGTTGCGATGATGTTTCAGCAATTACGCTAAAAACTTTCCCGTCGATCATCGTGAGCTGCAGTTTGTGGTCAACTTGAAAGCGGCTCAATCGCGTGGACACAGTTTCCAATATCTGAGATTGCATATTCTGAATCTCGACTCTAACCAAATCTGTAGACTCTTTGGCAAACAATATTTTTAGAGGTCGACAATACCGCGTCGATGATGGACGAGAATTTACCCAAAGTATACGGCTTCCCAGTAGAGCTTGTAGCGGCACAATAGAAATGAAGAAGAAGAAGTGCGTGCCTGCAGACTGACATGATTGCTGAAAAAAGCCACAATTTTAGCATCGGCGGCTCAGGGCAGCTGATCTAGGACAATTTACACACTGGACGAACCATACTTTCACACAATTATATTTTTTTTTTCCGGCCAATACCCTCACAAAGTTTTACTCTACAGAAGATGGAATTTTTTCACAAATATGGTATTAGAAACGATGTTAGTTTCAAGCCAAAAATAATATTACAACTTATATTCACAGGTCACAAAACATTTATTTTCTTTTAATACATGTAGCATGTGAAAAACAAAAAAACCAGATAGTTTCCAAAAATCAAAACACGTGTAGAAAACTCTTGATAACCTATAAAAATAGTGCGGCGTCGCGAAACGCTGGTCTTGCCCGAGGCGCAAGGTCAGCAGTTTCGAGTAACATCAATACTCAGCATTAGGGTATTTATAAGAATATTGTACCCTTATGTTTTAGTCTTTAATAACTTGACAAAAGAGACAATCAGGGCTGCATAAATAAATATTCATAAATAATTCATAGATAAGGATTCACTGTACATCTTATTTCATTGGCACCCAACTGTACTCGACCTTACGACAGTACTAGTTGAAGTGAAAAGTTTTTTTTTTTTTTTTTATTATTATTAATTTACAATCTATCAATAAGACAATAAGTAAATTAGTTGAAAGTTCATAATATAACAGAAATAGCTGTATTCCAGTGAGAACAGCTATTATATTCAAAATTCTATAATTAAGAGTTTATTTACAATATATACAAAATTTAATCTCTAAAAGGTAAATCTAACAAATGATTTCTTTTAAGTCTTCGAGTTATATCGCTATTATCTAGTAGGCCTATTGCCAAAACATTCAAATGATCATGTAGTCTCTCAACATACCTTGTGCTTATTCTATGTATTTCATCTATAATGTATGGAATATTTAAATCTTTGTGAATTTCGTCATTAGCCACAAACCAGGGGGCGTCAACAATAAGTCTAAGCGTTTTGGACTGATATCCTTGAAGAATTTCAATATTTGATTGGCTTGCAGTTCCCCATAATTGGGTAGCATATGTCCACAGAGGCTTTAAAAAGCCTTGTAAAACCGAACTTTGTTCTCCAAACTAAGCTGCGATTTTCTCCCAAGCAGCCAATAAATTTTTTTTGTTTTTATGTTGAGTTTCTTTGTCTTGCCTTTAATATTACTTTTCCAAGTTACTCTCCGATTTATATCGAGTCCAAGATAATTTGCGGAGTCACTATGAGGAATTTGTAAATTATTTAAAAATGCTGACGGACAATCTCCTCTTCTCAGAGCAAATGTGACATGTTTCGACTTCTCAGTATTAACCTTTATTTTCCATTTCTTAAGCCATCGTTCTATTTCAACTATTTCTTTAGGTGCAATTATAGCTGTATCATCAGCATAAGTGGCTACTTGAACATCACTGACAACAGGAAGATCGGCAGTGAATATTGTGTAAAGGACAGGTCCCAGAACACTGCCCTGTGGGACACCAGCATGGATACTATATAGTTTCGATGTTTTTCCTTCCATTTGAACATATCAAGAAATACTGCCGCAGAATACAGTTTCTTCTCGAATCCACTTGTAATTAT
>JAWNNQ010001631.1:0-11593 GCA_035044765.1 Leucophenga montana | reverse complement strand
TGTATCAAATGAGGTGATAATTATGCTACTACAGATTGTCTCAAATCTATCACATAATCAGCTAAGTGCGCTCTTTGCCAAGAGGCGCATACAGCTAATTATAGAGGGTACGTTGTATATCAGGAAATGGTCTCTAAGAGTGCTCCCTCTAAACCAAATCAAGACCGGTTCCCACTTTCGTGTCTTCCGATTCTACAAATTTCAATTGGAAATAGTACAAATCGGCGTCTTTCTTATGCTGACGCTGTTAGCGGTGCACACTCGCAACAACAAAATTTTCAGCAAGAAAATCAACAAGAATCACAACAAAGCTGAAACTGAAATGTTAAAAATGCAGGGTCAAATAATGCATCTTCTGACAATTCTGGTGTCAAATTCCCAGAAATATGACGACGAATAGGTATCTGGAACGCCAATGGATTGACAAATCATGCCAACGAACTTGAAGTATTCATACGCCAACATCATATTGATATTATGCTACTGACAAGATATTGGGATATGATATACATTCAGGTAACCACCCTGATGAGAACCGTAAGCGTGCTGGAGCTGTTGTGCTCATTCGTTCGTCGCTCAATCATCATCCTTTGGGCTCTGTGCGTACTGATGCTATGCAAGCCGCTATTGTTAAACTGTCTAGTGATCATGGAGACTTTATCTTTGCTGCTGTTTACTGTTTATATTTTATCTGAGATGCAGTATAAAGACTGTTTTTTATAAGCTTGGTCCCAAATTCATTGCCCCTTTCCCTACCACCACTTCCCCTACCACCACGTCCCATACCACTTCTTCCCCTCCCCATCCCCCTACCACCCTTTCACTCCAACTTCTACCTGCCCTATATTCCATGCCCTCCATGACCCCATTAACTCGTATATTAATTTTATTATTAATTTTAATATAATTTTTTTTTCAGTGAATTTTTCCCATATGTTAATAGTTGTTCTGCTATTCGGGCGGAGACGAATTTAACAAATCAGAGATCATTGAAATCGGTCCAGCTGTTCTCGAGCTATAAAATTGTTCATACAAAAATACTAAAATCGCAATTAAAAAATGTGGGGTGGGGCAGAAGAATTTCATAAAAATCGGTCGCGCCGTTTCAGTGGAGTGCGAGCACAAACACCGTGTCAGGAGATATTTATATATTAGAAAAATATCTTAATATATAGAAAAACGTTCGACACAAAATGTTCAACATATGTTAATTGAGTGCCCGCGAGTGTTCCTGACCCAAAAAATTGAAGATAGGGAGACAAATGTATATGGGATCGAAGAGGAAAGGGGACTTAAATGTCTGAAAGGACATAATCTCCCATCGAACTTTGTCCTTTCAAGAATGATGCCAGATACGCTGCAATTCCGTCTATTTATTATATGTCTGTCTATAATGCGAGAGTTCAACGATATTTGTTGAAGTATAGACCCAGGAAAATGTACTTGAAGCAGGTGTTCAAGTGTTTCCTGTCTTCTATTGGTATAAAGACGGTTCTCTTTCTTTAAGAGTCCGATGTCATTGTGTCTGTCCTTTGTGATTACCTTATGGAGACGGACTGCTTCCGGTAGCGTTTGCAAACCATCACAGTACCTTCTCCAGGATTCACGCTTGGACTGACGTATAAGCTTGTTCTACTTGGTAAGGATGACCTACATTCATCTCACCTACCGAATCTTTTCGCACGGTTTAAAAGTCCACCACGGTCCACCATGGAACCTTTTGTTTCATGCGGACTGGACATGTAGCAGTGCTATCAAATAAATTTTAAAAACATTTTACAATTGTCTTTTCGAAGAGCCTGTGATATGCTTGGTGTGACCATCTCACTTTTGCGGCATTCGGGGACATTCTGTCCAAAATTCGGAGATTTTGGTCCAAATTTGGGGATATTCTTCAGTGAAAACGTACACAATTTGGTGAGAATTTTTAAATAAAAAAATCGTAGAAATTGATTTAAAAAATAGATGTAGTTTACTTTTTTTTGTATATAAAGAAACAAGAGAATTACAAATCAATTGATAACTGAGTTGGACATTATTTATTATTTAGAATTCGTCTAATTGCAATTGTTCATTCGTATTCTTTGTGTGTTTGTAATATTTATCGGTACCAGCAATGTTTTTTACCATTTCTGGCAATTGTTAAAGTAAGTAAAAAAATTCCATAGAATTGAGCTTAATGTTACATTTCACGAATATTTTTTTCTAAATTCGGTTGATGGTCGAAAAGATAAGTTCGGCTGAAGCAGATATACCTGGTAAGCAATAGATATATTGGACCATATCTCCTAAGAGTTTGTACGTGTTTAACGCAAAATGTTTGAAGCACTTCACCTAGCGTATATCAAATGGTGTTAAGTCTCGTTTCCCTTCCTGAGTTTTTCAGCAGTTATAAATTTCGTAAAACAACCGAACTTATCAAAAAGATCAACGTCGCAATAGCTGTCAGTATAGGCGCTCTTGTCACGCAAATTTTTTAATTTATTTTCGATGTTTTTCATTTGCAGTACGTTTTGGAGAATAGCCCAATTTTCCATTTCTTGATTTCTTTATAAATGGATATATAATTTTTAAATCCGCGTTTGCGATTTATTTATACACTTTTATTTTTGCTTTTGAATTTCAAAATGAATGAATTTTCTAAATGAATCTCTACGAGCGCTACCCAAATCACGATGTAAAAATCGTGCTTTGCGATTTCAACGACAAAATTGGGAAGGAAGGAATCTTTGGCCAGTCGGAAAATTTAGCCTTCACTACGCTACCTCCAGCAATGGAGAGAGGCTGCCCAAAGGTTTTAAGCCCGGAGTTTCTTTCTGCTAAGACGATAATGGATGTCTGGTTACGGATACACAGGAATCACTGAGACTATGGAGAAGCCACTTCTCTAACCTACGTGGGGACGATGAAGAGAAGAAGAACACCGATAGAGAAGCATTTCTAGAACCATCAATAGTTGATGGCTCTCTTGTAGAGCCACCGGATTATAACGAGGTCGACTCAGTAATTACAAAGCTGAAAAATAACAAAACGGTAGGCTGCGATGAGTTACCAGCTGAGTTACTCAAGACCAGTGACAAATAGTTGGTACGGCGTATGCACCAACTGTTATGCAAAATGTGGTCCGATGAATGTATACCCAACGATTGAAATCTGAGTGTTCTTTGTCCTATCAAAATGAAAGGAGACCCCGCTTTCTGCGCGAATTACCGTGGAATAAGTTTCTTTTCAACTGGATATAAAATTCAATGAAGCTTACTGATAGGACAGTTATCAAATTTTTAGTCCTGGAGAAGTCGCGTGAGTACAACAAAGACACACAAGGATATATTAAATATCTTAACTTGAAGCCTCTATATCTTATAGTCTCCGAGATCTGTATATGTACTAAGTTTTTGCAAATGTAGCAGAAGTAGGCGTGTTAGACCCCATAAAGTATATATATTCTTGTTCTGCATCGAAGGACGAATCTATATAGACCTGTCAGTCTGGTCCGATAGTCTGTTTGAACAAAAAGATCTTGGAGACTATAAGCGATAGAGACTTCAAGTATAAATATTTATACTCTCCTTTTTCCTCTTCTAGAGTGTACGAAAAGAACATGCCAAAACCACTTTAAATTGTAGGGATATAGCCTTTTTTGCATATTTGCCTCTTGACGATGTAAAAACCAAGTGACGGAAGCATAGGAAAGATTTTTCTTTTTCATTTTGTATTTTCGGAATTGATTGTAATACGTAAGAAAGCGTTCATAATTTTTTTGTGTAGAAGTATTCTGTATTAAAAAAAATGTGGTTTTCGATAGGATTTAAACTAGCACACACACACATACACACAAAGAATCAAACAATTTCATTATCTCGTCAAACATTTTTACAATTAAATGTTCTTGATATTGGACTCGTTGAACTCATCTCGGTGCAAAAAATTAATACAAATTTCTTTAGGGCGATAGGTTCCCACGATCCTCAATACCCCTTTATGGTGGTATTTGCAACCCCTATATTTCGAACTGAATGTATGTTTCAAGACTTTTTACATGACTTTTTACACGTTTCGATCGGACTAAAGATCTCAGGAACTATAAGAGCTAGAGACTTCAAACATTGACATTTAGATTATCCTTGACCACACGCAGATGTTTTATATGAATGCCACGCCCACCACGCTCACAATACGGCACAATACAATTTTGAAGGCTGCATAGCCGAGAAAAGTATATTTTATTTTCTTTTTGTTCCGTTTTTTTTTTAATTATTGTAATTAATTTAATTTTATTTTAATTCAAAATTTTAATAATATTTTATCTCTCAATTTGCTAAAAAAAAAAATTACAAAATATACTGCAGCATTTCATACACGAATGAAAACTCATTTTTCTTCTTTTAAATTATAAAAATAATTTTTGTTGGTTCAGCCCAATACTGATATCAATGGAAATTTGTGCTACCGAAATTGTAATTTTTTACTGCTCTGTCAAACAAACAAAAAACAGTGTTCCCAAATCAACATGAAGTAATAAAATCAGATATTTATTAGGTGAAAAATACACACATATTGATTTTTCTTTGGTTTTTTAACAAACATTTCAACGTGGCAACCAAAATCTTTTATATACTTGATCTGCATACATATCAAGGGAATCTAAAAGTCCAACTTTGAAAACTCTACTTTTTATAGTCTCCGAGATCTCGTTGTTCAAAGTTACAGACTGACATGGCTAAATTGACTCAGTTTTCGATGCTAATCAAGAACATATATGCTTTATGGGGTCTGCCACTCGTCATTATGCCTGTTACATACATTTGCATAAACTTAGTATACCCTTGGACTTTAGGGCAGGGTATAATTACAACAAAACCAAAGTGTGCGATGGCATAGGAATAAACATCTGACGAAAATATATTGTTGTGCTTTGGTGACGCTGTAAACACAATGAAAAATAAGAATTTTATTTGTCCACTCTCTTCTTATTTGCATGCACTTTAACATCTAGTTGTCCACTCTCTTATTGCAAATAAAATGGTCGAAAAGACCATAGATACAAATAGGCGAAAGCGAAAGAGTTCTGTACCATTTTACCTGACTTAAACACAAATTGTTCACCAATTTTCTTTGTTGATAAGGTTTTGAAGAGATGCAGTGCAAAATCTAGATTTTTTCTAAATCGGTTGAATATTTTGGAAGTAAAAGGCTTTAACGTTCTTTACACATAAAGCGAATGTTATAATTTGCAAGCACAATTGAAAAAGCGGCTTGCTGCCTCAAAGTCTCAAAATTTTATTCATAAAACTTAATTTTAATAATGAAATTTGGACATTTAGTGTAGGGTCAGTTATACATAGCACGCCAAGGTCAACATGCAGACACACCGACACGAGTTGAAATACAGTAAAGTTACAACAAAAAACGTAAAGGCCGTACATAGCCGAAAGATAGATGCTCAGTCTTTGCCGCTATTTTTCTGGGCGGCCCTGATTTAGACGCAAAAGTAATATGTGCGCATTTTCAAATACATGCAATTATTTTAATATTATTCGTATTATATCTTAGTATGCCTTACCTGTCTTTCCCCAAAAAAGTAACTTTTGAACTTTTTACAAGATCAATTTTAAAATTCGAAAAGAAAAGTATTGTAGATTTTGCAAAATAAAAGCAGTGAGTTGTTTATGCAATGGTTCAATCAAAGAGCGAAGTTTCCGAGGAATATAATAATGCGAAGATGCTTTAGCATCTAATCGAGCACGTAATCAAGAAACAAGAGCGGCTAAAATTAATGAAACAATTTAGAATCAGAGCATCTAATTCCAGAACAGCTGAAACGCCCGGCCAGCATTAATCGCGCGTAGAACAACTACAAGGCAGAGAAATACAACGAGTTTCCGATATGAAACTTTTTTTCAGTTTGTTACATCGATAAGGAAAAGATTATTAATTTTTCGAACCGCTGAGAAATACCGGTCCAAGTAGGGTTCCATTTGCAATATGTGTGAAGGGGATAAATATTTCCCTGAATTTTTTGTAATGACCAATCAGTTTGGGGCAATATGTGCCTCAAAACCCCCTGGGGAAGAGTAATTTTTGTTTGTTTTAACATTTGCTGGATGTATGTTTCAAGACCTTTTTAATGGATATGTATGTAACGTCTCTCTCAGACTCAAAATGAGAACTTCGTTATTGCTCATTTAATAGTGCTCTTGCGGTAGGCACACTATGAGGGGCTTTCTTCACTTGCATGGACTACCGTCCACAGTGATATGAGTATGTATTTAAGCAAAAGTAAAAAAGATGTAATATAATCTTGGATTTTCCTTGAACGTCTCATCCGATACAACTTTTGCCATCGACCGTATTTTCCATGACTCTGATTGTAATTCGGACTGACCGCAAAATACGTCATACTCACAATTTTTCTCATGTCATTCTTGATAATGATGTAATGTCATTTTCTGTTCTGTCGCTGCTGATGTTCTTATTGTTAAGGTCTATATGTCTATCAACAATACTTATGTATATAGAACTATGTCACTGCACCGCCCACTACGTAAGCACTACGTAAGTTCATTAATTTTATCATATCAAATAAAATTAGCATTTACAATAGATTCTAAAACTACTGTGGCATAAAGAACTAATCTCGCTCAGATCGGCTTGAAGCGCTAATTCTTAATGAGCTGCAATGAAATCGAAAGTGGAATATACAAGTATGAACATACTTCTGTTAGTATTAAATTTCTATTGGGTTAACTTTTTATGTTATATAATTTTTGTCTATTTTTATATGGAAATAATGAATACTAGTTGGCCCCTGCGAATAATTCGCATTGTATGGGTCGGCCACCGAATGGTAATATAATGTGGAATTGACTAAATACAAGTATTTACTAATGAAAGGTAAGGTTAGAATATTGTACATAGTAATAAATATCGTTTATAAAAA
Source organism: Leucophenga montana (assembly GCA_035044765.1). Classification (NCBI taxonomy): domain Eukaryota; kingdom Metazoa; phylum Arthropoda; class Insecta; order Diptera; family Drosophilidae; genus Leucophenga; species Leucophenga montana. Next base: position 4,653 of record JAWNNQ010001631.1, on the reverse strand, counting down.
GTTGTTATCACTATGTACAACATGTGTAATTGTAAAACGTTCAAAGAGCAGGTATTGGCTTGTCAGATATTAATTTTTTTTTTGACTTCATTACAAAATTTCATTAATAAGAATAAAAGCTTTAATATTCTTCACAGTTGCTCTTTTGGCTCAGCAACGCTGGTAGTTTACGTTAGTTTTTAAACTTTTGAATGGATTTAATAATTTTTAAAATAAAAAAAATTATTCAATATTTATTTGGCATAAATTTACCCTTTTTGATGGTTATAGATGGGATAGAAGGTTGTGTATAATTTTGTTGCACATGAAATGATTAGTAAAAAATAAAAATACCAAAATTAAAAATTCAAGTTATTTTGGATTGAGCCTGGATCTGAATTAAAAGGCAGGAAGCTGGAAGGTTGAGCTATCGAGTCTTCAAATGTTTAAAGTTTATACCATATCAGATATTGCTAATTGGATTCACTTTATGTATGTAGTTGACAAACTTCAAAACAATTATTAGTTAAAAAATAATTGCTTCAATTCAAATATGTACAAAACAACAAAATAAATATAAAATGTTTAGTAAATCGTGGTCATATCTCGGAATTGGGAAAAGGGGAAGGAAAAGGTCAGTTTTTTGAAAGGGCTAGAAGGGGAAGAGGGGCAGGGGAACAAGGGTAGGGAAATGGAAGGTAGGGTATGGTCATCACTCTATCTTAAATGGTACCTGTCAATTTCAATACCGCCTTACCCTAACTCTCATTCCGCTACCCTTTTTCCCCTGCCCCCTTTCCCCAACCTCCCATTTCCCATCCCCTATTTCTCAGTACCTCTTCCCTTGCCTCTCTTCCCTTCCCGTCTTCCCCTGCCCCTCTTGCCCCTTCTACCTCTTTCTCTTCCGAATCTTTCCCCTCCACATCTTCCCCAACACTCCCCTTTCCATTCCCTCTTCAATCCCATACACAACATTTCAACCCTCTATCATAAATTTGGGGCAGGAACACTCGCGGGCATTCACAGTGGATCGAATTGTGAATCAAACCATTTTCGAATCCCCATGAACACACACAAAAATGTTCATCAAAATTAGTCCAGCCGTTTAGGAGCAGTTCAGTCACGTACACACGTACAGTAGATTTTTATATGTAATGATGATATACAAGTTATTATATACTGAATGTATTCTGCAAAGTGATTATGAATGTAAGAGAAAGACAAACATAAATGTGACCCTAGATATCAAGTCCCAGGAACTAAGCTACTTCTGTTGCACGTATCCAAAGATGTGCAGGACTCAATTCAGTCGGACGGGTCGGACAATTGAAGAGATGGGTAGTGCGGTGATTGACCACAAGAACTTGATAGCAAGAACTGCTGCGAAAGCAGCCAGTAGCAACATCGCTTCTTCACAAAGTCTCGACGATCCGATTCAATAAAATCTTCCGGACGAGTAATACTAATCATAATTGGAATATGGAATATGCTATATCAGTCGACCACTCTGAGTATGCAACAAGCGAGCCAAAATCGGGTAGGTGGTTTGTATTGGAGCTACCCCAAAAACTAGGTCTGGCATGTCAATATTGATATTCTACATGACTGAAATAAAAATAAGTCTGTGTCTAGCTGGATATATTAAAAATTGATACATAAAAAAAAGAACAACAACTACGAGACAGACGGATGGACAGACAGGCGGACATGGCTAGATCGACTCGTCTCGTTGAGCTGATCAAGAATATACATATTTTAAGGGGTCTACTATGTATCTTTTAATGCGTTGCAAACTTTAAGAAAACTTATAATATGATTTCAAACTATGTGTGAATGGTACAAAAAGGTTCAAGTGCATGGACTTCGGCGTTTGGCGGCAATGTGAAAAAGCGATAGAAACAGCATTGGAAAGTGCTTCAGGTACGCCCTATTTATGAGGAAAGGTTAAAAGACCAATATAACAAAAACATTAACTGTCCACTGTACCAGAAGGCTCCAAATGATTACTGCGGTAGATAACAGTCCTGCAAATCAATTTGATCCATTAAGAGCCGGCGCAATAAATTCTGCCACAATGATCACCTACCCGGTCATGTAGGAACCGGCAAATTCGTATTGCAGACCACCAAGCTGCAAATGGATTTATGGCCATATGACACACGAATACTATGAACATATATTTTCCCCTTCATTTTTACTAGAGCAAATTAGAAAATAGAAGTTCTAAGACTTTATCAAATTCTTTCATACCAAAAATAATAAAAAGAACAGAACAGATGCTCAAGGAAATATTTACTTTAACGGATTCAAATACTTCCAATTTCACAACTAAGCTTGATGCATTTGCATATTATTTTGGTAGTGCATTCGAGCGAAAGCATACTACGAAAAAGCGTCCTCCATGCAATAAAGCATCAGCACAACTTCGACTCACCACCAATACATATATTAGAACTCCTAGTAGAGAAAACGTTGAAAGACTCTGGGCTATGAGAAAAACGTATAGGTATACCATAAGAAGAGAAAATAACATATGTCACTAACTGAGCTTTGGAGGATTGTCAAATCATTTAAAGGCACCTACAAAAATACATTAGGAGAATTTAAATCGTGTATCAACGATTTTAGCAAAACACTAGCTGGCCTACTTACCCCTATTCGGGCTCCGGCAAAACCTCCTTCCTCCATCCAACACGAAATGTTAGCTGCAATAAATTTTTATGAGTTGGACAGAGCAAAAACTCAGCTCCAGGTCCGGATGGTCGCAATGGCCATCTGAACCTCTTTAACAACGCAAACAAGTAGAAAATCTTGGTTGGAATTTAAAATAATACCACTACTCAAAAAGAATTGTGATCCTGGAGCAAGGTGTGATCCTGATCAAGGCTGGAATGGTATCTCGAATGAAAGAACCAACTTGATGATAATCAATCTGGGTTTCGCATCTACAATGGACATCATTCTAACCCTATGGACGGCAGTCCATCTTGCGTATATGAAACATCAAAAGGTAGTAGCGGCATTCCTTGACATAAAAGGCGGTTTTGATTATGTCAACATTGACCGGTTATATAATAAACTCGAATTCTCCATTTATATAAATGATGTAATTGAAAATGTTCCATCAAACGTTCACGCTCCAGCTTACGCCGACGATATTGTAGTGTATACTACCGCCCGTAACACTAGAGAAGGCTGTGCTTCGGTGCCACTTGCACTGAATAAAACCAATGATCGTTTGCTACGCTTACAGCTACAATTGGCTCCTGAAAAATCAAAGATTTTAATAATTACTATGCAGCGACGTATAACAATGCCTCCAGAACCTCTTGACTTTGTAAAGGAGTTAAATTTGTTGGGGTTTCTTTTGAAAAAAACCTTTTGTTAAATACAAAACAAATTGAGCGTACGGCGAAATCAGTTTTTCAATACACGAATATTCTGCGATCTTTGTGTGGAGTATCATGGGGCAGCGATCCGTCCTGCCTCATTATGCTATATAAAGTCCTTATAAGGTCAAAAATTCATCATTCTTAAATTTAAAAAGACTCCAGTGTCTGCGCACCGCCTTAGGGGCAATGACATCGATGCATACACTTTCATCTAGCTGACCGTTTTTCATTGATTTCTTATCAGCTACTAAATATAATAGCCTCACGTTCAAATCAAACCTATACCCTATCAAACCTATAAACCTATACTCATACAAAAATTGATACATAAAATGGATAACTTTTTACTAAAACTCAGCACTCAACACCCTTTTATTACTTCACCGTATAACAGCCTTATTCCATTATCACTGAATTTTTCGTTGACGTGCAAAAGAATTCTTCAACCTCAGCAGAAGACAAAGAAGAGTTTAATAACGATTCAAACAGAGATAATTTAACTGGTATCGGCTTAAATAAATCGGCTGGTATCCTAACTTAAATATTGAAGCACACCTGATAGAATATACCTCAATTTTCACCTCCGAAGCGTATAATTGAAGCACTTAAAATAATAAAATTGCAACGTACTAGATAAATTTATAATTATTTCAGATAGTCGGTCAGTACTTCCAGCACTACTACTCTCTGATATTTGAAATTAAAACTTTGCTATACCATCTAGAACTCATAGGATTTCTTATACATTTCATCTGGGTCCCCATGATACATGGGACTAGATGGAAATGAGTACGTCGTTTCCGTTGCATCTAACTTTTCGGCTAACTTTATATCCAACTCACATAAATTAGCAACAAAAATGGAATAGTTCGCAGCTACGTAAATATTGCCACGAACTCTCTCCACAAATAAATGTAAATACATGGTTTAAAATTTGTCATCTTAACCGACCAGCATGCATTAACAGACTTAAATTCAATCATACAAGACTTAGAAACCACAACTCAAATTAAAGTACTGGACTTGCGGACCAGAAGAAAATATATATATTATTTTGTTCCTACGAAACTCACTAACATTTTAATAGATATTCGTAGACTTCATGTTGTATTAATACTTAAAAACTTAATGTTAAAAATTTCATGAACTAAATGAATTTTTCCAAGAAACAAAATATGAATATAATAAAAAAAAAAAAACGGTGTTGTACGCACACACATTCCCAATTAAGTGCTCGCTTAAATGGTGATATGTGCTTGCACCTACATCGTAAATTATACAT
>JAWNNQ010001630.1:0-35319 GCA_035044765.1 Leucophenga montana | reverse complement strand
ACCCGTATAACTGGCGTCACAATGGACGAAACAGGGTTTGCCAAAGTCGGGACTATGAAGGACAGGGGCGCTGCACATGTGCTGCTTAAGTAACTCAAAAGCGTTTTCTGCCTCTTCTGTCCAATCAAATTTCTTCTTCCCTTTTAAAACATCTGTTATCGGGGAAGCTACAGAGGCATAGTTGCGTATAAAAAAAAAAAAAAAAAATTTATTATTCCGTCACACCAAGAAATCTCCGCACTTGCTTATAAGATCGGGGAGTCGGAAAGTCTGTGATTTTTTTCGGGATCCGTACTTCTACAATACAAAACTTACTTTTTCTATATTAATTGTAAGTCTTGCACACTTAATATGCGCAGCTACCTCTGACAAAACAGCCGTATGACGACTAAAGCAAGCGGAATCTGCCAAAATGGGTCATTGATGTCTAAACTGGATATAAACCCTGCTTTTGGAAGTCTACTTAGAATTCCATCGATAGGCATCTTTAACTGGCTTTCGCACAGGCACCACAGGTGAAGACCACAAGCTTTTAGACTATTCAATAATTCCCAATGCCAGCATGCAGTCGACTTCTTCAATTATCAGCTTTTCTATAGCTGGGGACACAGGATAATGCCGCTGTTTAATTGGATTAGCTGACCCAACGTCAATAATATGCAACAGTATCGAGGTTTGTCCTAGACCCTGTTTTGCAAAGGACGGAAATTGTGAAACAATTTTTTTCAACTCCGCTTGCTGAGAACTAGTAAGTGGCCGATAACTCCCGCTTTGATTCAGCAAAATGGGACGGTAAAAGGTCAAACATTACCCAAAAATCAATCCCTAAAAAATATTTTAATTGATTTAGTCATATAGGTTATTTTTGATAGGTTATTCTGATAGGTTATTTTTATTTTTATTTTTTCAACTATTTGTTGAGTTTTCCCGTCAGCTGTTCTAACAGCGGACGAGATTGGCCTTTAATGAATATTGTTATCTAACAAATCTTGAGCTAGGCTGCCAACAATACAAATGATTGAAGCACCAGTGTCCATCAAACCTTACACTATGCGATCAAGTAGTTTCACCTTTGCATATGGTGTCTAGTCATTAGCTCTTGTCAAAATGGATGACAAGATACTTGCTTTCTCTTCTTTAACCATTTTATTGAATGCACGGCGCCAAATTTTAGAAAGCAAGTTCCTAAGAGATAAAAGTTCGTTCGTTAATCTAACTGTTGGCAACCTTGCGTGCATGGAATCGCCAACGGTTTTTACAAGATAAGTAGATTAATCTGTAATGCTAGTAGAAATTTCTAATTTGATCTTAGCCGGGTAAATGTTTGTATCCGAAATACATTCAGACAATTGAATTAATCGGTCATCCTGCTCTCCGACCGAAACTGTTTGCGTGCACCTGGTTGTGCACGTCCCTGATAGTTTTTTGGGCTATAGCACGATTTGCAGTCGACCTTATAAGTATTTGGGCTCCACAGCCATAACAAAATACCTTCCTTTCGGCCAGGCAACGGTGAAATGATACATCTCAATTGCAACATGTGAGGGAAATAGCATTAGCACCCTCACTCTCCGGGTCGAATTCATCAATAATTTAAGCCACATGCCTTCTAAGAAAAACTGGTCAACAACTCATGTTGAACCTCAGGAAGCAAATTACGCCGGAGAACCTCCACCAGGGATTTCTGATTTATCATCTAATACAGTACATCAAATTTATCAGTTAACTCAGATATTGCTTCGTAAAAATTATCAAATGGTTCGTTAGGCTTTTGTTTGCGATCTCTATAAAGCTCGCGAAAATCTACATCCGGACGAGTGTCTCGGTATTGAGAACGAAGAGCGTCACAGAGATTTTTCCAATTAAATATTTCTATCGATTTGTGATATCGCCAATACCACTCGCTTGCCTTCTCTTCATTTAAAATAAAGACATGTTTACACAATAGTTCAAAATCAGCTCCTAGGGCTTGTTCAATTAACGTTTGAATTCGATAGAAGAAATTATCGACCGATAATCCAACTCCACTTGTTAATGATGTTAATAACTTTTTTAGGTCTGGAATGTAGATCAGTGCTATTTTGGGCACCCTGGGATAGTGCCTGAAGCTGGCCACCATTATCTCTCCGAGTATATCCAGCACCACTTCCAAATGGGCGGTTTGTTCCCGTCAACCCTAACAGCTGTTCAAGCGTCTGATGTTCAACCGCTAGCAAAGTTTGAATATTAGTTGGGGCGGGATTTAAGTTGAAGGTACCGATGTTTGCCTAATTGGGGACTGCCTACAGTTTTGCGGAGCTGAAATGAGACGTTCAGATAAGGTAGCAAATTTCTACTGTTGAGCTGCGAAAGCATCATTAAAATAAGTTTTGAGCCTCGCTTGCTGTGTGTTAACCTTTATACAATGTTAGCAATCTCATCCGGCTGGTTAGCGGACACTGCATCATTACCCGATGTGCTTGGGTCTTGAAAAATACTTTGATGTTCCTTACTAGGACTCAATTTCCTTGTGATGTACTAGCAGAATCTGATAATATGACCATATAAGTTACGACGATGCTAAATCACCTACTTATTGCATTACACTCAAGAAACACGGAGATCTTGAAATATATGCGAGGTCTATACACCGGTTTAAAAGACAGGTTAGTTAAAAATCCAGGATGTATACTACACAATTTCCAAAAATGAAAAAGAAGAACACCAATCAAAGAAAGAAAGAAGAAGGTCATTATACCGTTTGTACAGTATAAAGTCTCCAGGATGAGACCAAAATTAACAAGGTGAATCATTAAAGAAGAAAGAAGAGGATTTTTCATCACCAAGTCAACCACCGCACCGGCATTATACCGTTTGTACAGTATAAAGTCTCCAGGATGGGAACTAAAGTAACAAGGTGAAGCAATAAACACATAAACCTAACATAAGTCTATGAAGTCTCCGAAAGAAAAGTTTATATTAACGAAAACCCTGTTGTAATATGAATAAAAAAACAAATGTAATGCCATTGATACCTCGGTTTCTTAACGCCCTTCCAACAGAGACATAGAAAACTCCATAAATAACAACAACTAAGAATAGCTAAGAGAACTAAGAAAGATGGATATCGTGAACTTTATTTCATAGTTGTCAAATATGCTGATTTTATATACTTGTCGTATATAAATTCCGCATATTTGACATTGAACAATAAAATTGTTGCTGTAGATGATACATTAAAATTTTAATAATATGGTACCCGCAAAAATTCGGCCTGGCTCGTCGGCAATCGGGGGAATCTTATTTCACTATATACAAATTTGTGTATTCACTTCACAGTAGCAATTTCTTGCCGTTATAAAACAGGTATCTAATTTTTTTTTCCTTTTTTTTTCTTCAAAAAATGTTCAAGTAAATTTACGTAAGGCAAATTAGTTACTCTTATGATTACGGTTTAAAAGCTCGACTGCAAATCGTGCTATAGCCCAAAAAACTACCAGGGGCGTGCACAACCAGCACGCAAACAGTTTCGGTCGAAGAGCAGGATGACCGATTTCTTCAATGGTCTGAATGTATTTCGGTTACAACCATTTACCCGGCTAAGACAAAATTAGAAATTTCTACTAGCATTACAGATTTATCTACTTATCATGTAAAACCCGTTGGCGATTCCATGCACACAACGTTGCCAACAGTTAGATAGGAACTTGCTTTCTAAAATTTGGCGCCGTGCATTCAATAAAATGGTTAAAGAAGAGAAAGCAAGTATCTTGTCATCCAAGAGCTAGTGACTAGACACCATATGCACAGGTGAAACTACTTGATCGCATAGTGGAAGGTTTGATGGACGCTGGAGCCCGTGAAACGAATCGTTTACCAATAAGATTTACCAATAAGAAATCGTCATCGGAGATTTCTTGGTATGACGGAATGGTATAATAAGTTTTTTTTTTTTTTTTATACGCAACTATGCCACAGTAGCTTCCCCGATAACAGATGTTTTAATAGAGAAGAACAAATTTGATGGGTCAGAAGAGGCAGACAAGGCTTTTGAGTTACTTAAGCAGCACATGTGCAGCACCCCTGTCCTTCATAGACCCGACTGTGCAAACCCTATTTCGTCCATTGTGACGCCAGTCATACGGGTGTAGGAGGAGTCTTGGTGCAAATCAACCGAATAGGCGATGAAATTCCGATTGCGTTTATGTCGAAAAAATTAAATAGAGCTCAACGTAACTCTGTAATAGAAAAGGAGTGCCTTGCAGCTATATTGACTATAAAAAAGTTCAGAGCGTATATAGAAGGTCACGAATTCACAGTAATAACGGACCACGCCTCTCTTAAGTGGCTTATGTCACAAATCGACCTTAGCTCGTGGTTGGCTCGAGATTCATTTCTTTGATATAACCCCTCAACATCCTCAATCTCACGCCTTTCTTGTTCCTGTTTCTTGCGTCTGAAAAGGCGTTTCTCCTCTCCCTTTCTCACGATATGGCTCTCTAACAGCTAGCGTTGCTCCCGACTGCAGAGTTCGTTTGTAAGCGACGTCTTTCATGCAGTAGCTTGGCGACACTCCACGTCACACCAAGGGTTCGTCATAGGTCTAGTGTACCCAATGACCTCCTTGGCAGCCGTATGGAGTGGGAGATATGACTCACCTATATCCTATATCACCTATATCTTTCGCTAAAGAAACTAAAGGATATCCCGGCCGAAGTGTATAAAATGTATATGGAAAATTGGATTCACCGTTGACATGCTTGTATTGGCTCAAAAGGAGCCTATTTAGAAGGCGATAATAAAGATTTGTATTAAAATGCATAAAAATGTTTTTTTTTTTTTTAACCAGTCCGGGTCAAATTTTAATCAGAATCACATGCAAAATATTAATAAAAGTCTCTTCACGTACACCCTCAACAGCACAGGAATATATAATATTATATGTTAAATTATTGATAATGTATAACGCAACATCACCGTCTCTGCAAGTCGAATGTTCAATTCTGCAGACATCATACCCAGAAATGCTAATAGCGCTGTCAAATATATACGGTCTTAGCCACATTTCAGTGATACATACATATAATGTCCAAATTTGAATTACATACAAATGATTTTAGCTCTTCTAACTTAGTAGACTTTCATCTGGCCGTAAGCTCTGGCAATTACTATATCCAGACGGACATGGCTAGATCGACTCATCTACTCGTTCTGATGATGAATATATATACTTTAAGGTGTCTCCGATGCTTCCTGTAAGATGCTGCAAACATTGAGACTAAATTATAATACGATGCACACTATTTGTGAAGACTATAAAAGCAATGTGATTACAGAAATGGTGCAGAATTAAATAAAAATGGGTTAAAAAATAAATTAAGAGAATATTTATTTTCATAAATCTAGGTACTAAACCTAAATACGAGTATATAACGCCTTTTTTTTTTAATATGAAAAAAGTTGTAATTGAACTAGAAAAAACGTTAATTTTGTGTTTGGTGGAACTGTATGGGGGCTACCCCATAAAATGAGCGCGATATTACTAATTGTATATGTATATGAAGCAGTCGTTCATAAGAAACAATCTTATCGAATGTCAAGCTGATTTTGATTTAATTAAAGAAGTTTTTCATACAGAAGCACAAAATTTGGTGATGGGTTTGTATTGGAGCTACTCCAAAAAGTGGATGGGATACGTCCATTAATATATATGTATTTGAAGCGGCAGTTGCTTTTAATAAAGAAGTTTTCCATACAAAATCAAAAAAATGGAAGGTGGTTTTATATGGGGGCTTACCCAAAAAGTGGGCGGGACACCCATTAGTTAATGTATATGCATCGTCCATCAATAAAAAGCCACCACCGTTCATAAAAAAACACCACATTGAACCTCAAGCTAATATTTACTTAAGTAAAGGAGTTTTCATACAAAAACACAAAAATAGGCGGTGGTGGTATGCAACGACATACAGGCAGAATTAACAAGATCGATTCGCCTTGTTGAGCTGATCAAGAATATATATACTTTACGGGGTCTACGATGCCTCCTTGAACGTGTTACAAACTTTCAGATTGTTCAAATTGTTAAAATCGCGTATTTGGGTAGTACAGATTTAAATTGAACGCAGATAAACGTTCAAGTAATTAGCGGCTGCAAGCACCGATGGTTGCTATCAAATAGAGTCTGCTAGATGGGTGACGAGGCGCCGACGGGTTGCCGCTATACGATGTCAGTAGTCGCTGCAGCAATTGAAATGCACCAAGAGGATGGTCCAATCTTGTTGCGTTGTGAAGAGATTAATAAATCAAACGCAGAAGTATTTTCATTAAAGTTATAATACCCGATTTATTACTAAAAAAAAAATACATAAATGACTTCAAAATTATCCACTCTAGAACGAGCACCTGACCACGGTAAGAGTAGGAAGATAACTTGCTTGATAAAGTAGCGAAAAGTTCGATAGATAGAAAAGGAGTCAGAAAGAAAAGACTTCAGTTCACATGGTGGACAAAAAGATCTAAGATTACGGATATAATTCAATTTATTAATATTTTCACTTCAATGATAATATTTTCACTACCAATGTAGATAAGCAAACAGATTTAACTTAAAGCAATTTTAAAGTATATTAAAACCCTTAATATAATAAAATATACGTTATGAAATAAATGGCGCGAACAGATTTTGTATGAATAGTATAAAAATCTACATTTTTTTAAAGTGATTTTAAGTTTCATTTTCACATTTTTCAAAACACGTAAATTTGTTTAAATCAGCTCATTATTCTTAAGTTATACGAGCTAGAACCGAAACCTGTCAATCGAAAATTATTGGTCCATAAAAATTGTGCTTCTAATACTATACATTATGTAAAACAAACAAACATATATTTTAAAAAATAATTTTTTTTCTGGTATCACTTCATGTATTAAAAAAAATGGATGTTTTTGTATGTATGTAGGTATCTACCGCCTACAACACACTCTATGTGTGATGAACATATAAATAGTGTTATTGTATTGGCTGATAAGGATTGATGATTTGCTTTACCTTGTATTTATACTTCTTCAATTCAGCTGAAATAAATCACGTTCTGCACATGTCGCCAATTACCGGGTGTGTGGAAGCTGCCAAGTTTGGTTTTTAATTTGCACTCTTAGCTTTCCGGGTATAATAAAATGGGGGAGAGGCACTGATAGTAGCACACATTATTATTTTTATTTATATTTTTCTTAATTTTTATTTTTTACCCTATTACAATTTCAATTATTGCTTATACGAGTATTATAAACTGTTTCTGTGTTTAAATAGTATAATAACAAAGTCACTTTATTTCGATGAATTTTTGTTTGCAAGGTTTTATAAAAAGGCAATCATTTACTTTAGTTTATTATTTATGTAGTTCGTTTTTAACAGCTTTTGTGTCACATTACGAAGGTACGTATAAATCACATTCTGAATATTACATCTTGTAACAAAATCTGCAAAATAAATAAAAAGTGACAGTTAAATATTGATAAGTATATTTACAACCTTTGTAAATTAGTTTGCGAAATGTTTACAAGGATTGGGGCAGGGGCAGATCCAGAACGTTCTCTTATGGGGAGGGGGAGGGGTACTGTACTACTCCTCGGATCCACCAAAGGATTGGAGATAGGTTATTTTGATTGATTAGTCGGTAACATTGTACGTCTTGAACAACCAAACAAAAATAAGGTAAAAAGATATTTAGCACTTGCTACACTTGCTCTTTACACCGCTTGCTCTTTTATCCTATTCAGTATACCCCTACATTCTGCATAAGTCCTGGGAGTAAACCGCTGGTATAATGGCGAGAATTCCTATGCTCCAATGTCTCGTAAGGGCTAAGGCCAATATGAATATATGTAACGTTTTCTGGGAGTAGTACGGCTTTATATTGTAATTGAGCTCAGAGGTTTTGCATATATTTTCTGCCAATCTACTATACACTATAAGGATCTTTTAAACGTGATCCGTAGCTTGCTCCGAGCCGTAAATGTCCTTACAGTGTGCTTCTCTGGAATGTCAGCAGTAGTACACTCTCTGATTAGTTTATCTGATTCCGATTTCATTACCCAAATTCACAAGTGAGGTTGATTCAGTATTAGTTTTACAACTCAAATGCTTTGAGAGCTGTTTGGATATCAGAGAAAATATGCACTTGCTCTTGGTTGCTTGAGTGTAATCTGAGCTAGTGTACAGCAGCACAGCAAGATTGGCCTTAAATACGAAGAGAGCTGTACTGGCTGTACTGGTCGAAAATCGATCTTTTCACATACACACACGAACGAACGCATGCTCCTTTATGATAAAGAGAAACAAATTTCAATTAGTTACGTTGCATTGAAGTTGTATTTTGGCACACTGTACAAATTATGACTCAGAAAGATTCGCATAAAATATCGCGCAGTGTAAGGCAGACACTTGCAGTAACACGTTGCGTGTTCTCCTTCTGGACAGCCCTGCTCTAAATCAGGATCGCCCAGAAAAACAGCGACAATAAGTGAACAATGTATTCGCAATATTTAATGCGCAGTTATGCAAATAATTATTGCACAGTTATAAAAACATTTTTGTTGGATTTTTATATCAACCATAAATTTTCATCAACACAAACACACACAACTGATGCGTGCCAACAAATTGGCAAGTGCGCCCACCACAGTTTCGAGCCTAACATTAAGTTGCTCGATAGCTCTATAATGTGAATCACCTTTTAGAGCACGACAGAGATATAGAATATTTTTCCCCTTCTCTTCCAAATGAAAGAAAAGGAACCGAAAAAAAGAGAACAATTTTGCGAAATACGCTATATTATATTATTATTCTACAACGGGCTAAACGTTAAATTACATAAATGTAAATAAAGAAACGTACAAAACAAATTCCTCTTTTTCATTGTGTATTTACAGCGGCGCCAAACATGTTTTCCTCTGTTCCTATATCCTCGACTTTTTTGTTGTTATTTTTTCGCAAATTTAGGGAGCGAAGAGAATGGGAGAGCTCAGGTCTTTGTGATTGGCCGAAACCATTGTCTAATTTTTACATGTCTTACACGCAATACTTTAAAAAAAAATTACATTCGTCTTTGCTCCTCTTCACAACGTTATTGATATGGGTGTGAACGTTTTTTAGATTTCTTAACATTCGTCACCGAACATCGCATTGTTCACGGGCAGATGTAAATAGAAACTTTCTTTAAAGGGATCGAATTCCAATTCTCTTATCCAATTAGCTTTTTTTACTTTGCATTAATTCTCTATAATAAGCCCACTTTTCGTTATGAGCAACCTATAGCGGTAGAGTTTCAAGCGGAAATTCATATCTTGTAAAACATTCAGATCATCTAATCAGCTAATAGAACGATTTCTTCAGTGCACATGAGTACCCTAAGCTTTGTATGCATACTAGAGATGGGCACAGGACGTGAATCCCGAGAGACCCGACAATTTATTCGGGATCGCAAATTTGCGGGAGTATGCGGTGATTTCTCGACTATCACGAAATTCAAACCGGTCCCGAAACTTCGCTCGGGACGCGAAATTGCTCTCGGGACTCAAAAATATAATATTATTTTAATGTGTATTTTAATTAAATGTACATGTGCATACACAATAAAAATAGTGCTTTAGTGCGTGTTCACAAGCAACGTAGAACTTTTATATTTGCATATCGATATTTTCATTTTGTGTTGTAAAATATTGTACTTTTTGCATTGTAAATGCAACTCTGCATGGTATTGCATTTTTTGCAACGATCTTGAAATTCGGTTCACACAAAATCTGAGATTTGGAAATACTTTAATCTCTATGAATTCAAGCTTGTTGATTTTGTGTATGGCACAACATGCAACACACTAATATAATACGGTTTATAATAATATTTAATGATACATAATAGTATTTGGATAATTCGCTTACAATAGTTTGTCTGTTTAAATTAACAATTAATTAAATATCTTGACAACTGAACTGCTACTAATACTCCTACTTGTTATTACTTGTTATATACATATATTTAGTTACCTTCAAATAACGTATAAAAAAGAAATTATAAAATTCGGCCGAGAACGGCGGGATAATTTGAAAACCAACGGGACGGGCGGGATCGGGAAAATAAAAATTTTTCGGGATGGGCGGGATCTGAAAAAAAATTGTATCGCGTTTACATAATGTTTTAAATAGTAACAAAAATTGATCGCAGTTTTATGTTGCTAGTGGCGCTCCATTGATTGTTTGCACTCATTTTCTTTATGCTGAGAGAGAGCGATTTACCGTTGTTACTAACATGCCACCACTGTCATCAACCGATACAAAGAAGCCAATAGGAGCGTATTAATACTTCCGCGGCCAATGTGCATCATTTCGCTGTCACTGCACTATATGATATCCTTGAAGTATGCTACCTTTTATTGTATGTGTATGTGCGTATTGGCGAACTGCAAGCGGTGCCTTTTCTGTGATTTAGAGTCTAATCAAGAGATTAGAGTAATCTATCTGTGTCAATGCATTTTTCGGCTTTTTCACGTGTTTGTCTTCGTGCCTGCGTTGGTATCTGCACCGCTCCATATTGTAACTCTCTCATTATATAAGTCGATCTCAACAATACCTACAAAAAACTCAGCTTCACAACATTGATCCAGAACCAAATAAGATAAAATTTTTTAGTGCAAATAGTGAGCATTGTATTATTGCTGTGAGACATGAGCTCTTTCATTCGTATTTTATGCAAGTAAGCGTGCGACTTAGATGCAAGGTGTATTGCAGTATTTAAATGACTAAAAAATGCGGTTGCGATGGTACTCCCAACGCATTTTCTCTGAGTACATAATACGTATCAAAAAATTACTGCTTCAGTTTCTGATCATACACTGTGAGCGAAACTTTTGCGGTGATAAATTATACTCATACCAATAACCATAACCAGTGCGTGACGCAGTGTTTGGGCCAAAACCGCATGATAAGCAAGTGATCACTGCGAATCAGACTAGATCAGCCTATAAAGCAAATTAGAACTCAGTGTCAGATCTTGAACGTCAGAGGTTCATCCTATAGGAAACGGACACTGCGACAGGAAGTGATGGCTTTTATAACCTAGCCCGGATATGGTTCAGTTAATTTATCTAGGATCTTCTTCGTCTATTTAATGAAGCGGAGAATAACCTTAGACGAGGGAGTATGTTGAACTGCTAGAAATAGCTGTGTGATAGAAAAAAAAATCAAAATGTCAATCGTTTAAGCCCGGAGTTTTTCAGCAAGGACGATAATGGAAGTCTAGTTACAGATGCACACGAATCACTGAAACTATCGAAAAATCACTGATTAAGACAACAGTGCCGCCGAAAGAGAAGTATTTCTAGAACCACCAACTAATGATGGCTAAGTAGTAAAGCCACCGGATTATAACGAGGTCGAGTCAGTAATTAAAAATCTGAAGAATAACAAAGAAAAAGGCTCCGATGAGCTGCCAGCTGAGTTATTCTAGACCGGTGGTGAAGAGTTGGAGAGTTGGATAGGTATGCAAAATACGGTCCAATGAATGCATATCCAATGACTGTCTGTGCAAACTACCTTGGATTACGTCTCCATTCAATTGGACGAAAATTCGACGAAAGTATTAATTCAACAAAAATAATCCATGCGAACTCCACGGTTGTTTTCTTCTTGATAATATTTATTACTGACCCCTAGAAAAGTACATGCATTCGCGTTAAAAAAAAACGATACTTTTAACTATAAAAAAAAAATACTTAAAATAAAACAGAATATAGTGCTTAATTAAGTGCACTCATAAAAGTGATTTTTTGTAAAACGCAAACTACGGAGGTAAATATACGCATCCAAAATCAGAAAAGACGCAGCGAATTGGGAGGAGTTCAAAGTGAACCATGCTGAATTTGAGCCACCGTCTACAGTTTTGAAATCTCATTATTTCAAAGAAACATATGAAAGTCCAAAGCACTAGAAGAGTTGGATGCTGAAATTGCAGAGGAACAGCAGCAGCCGGCGCGGCATAAGGCATAGACCGATAACAACTTAAGGGGTTTGCGCATTGATTGGGATATGGAAGAATTCAGCGAGGAACATACTTTCATACTCAAACAGAAAGATGTGCTCGATGAGGAAAACGCCGATAGGCTGATCAATGTCAATATGATAGACGATGCAACCTACAAAAAAAAAAATGTTGCAAATAAGAAACTAAATCCGCAAAGTCGTGGTTATAATGTCTATAATATGATGCATTGGGAAATCTAAGCATGCCATTTTGGAAATATACAGTGAGGATATCGATGGAATGAAAAAAGCAAGAGCTTCATTATTGGTGAAAATCTTGATGAAGAACAAGAGCACAGACGAAAACTGCTGGAGATTAGAACCAAATTAGCGCATAAACGTTTGGAAACGTTACAGAATACAAATGTACAGTTACCATCGGATACTTTCTAAGCCAAAATGTTGGCTAAATTAAAAATTAAAAAATTTAATAAGATAATTGCAAGGAAATTCCAGCAAGGATGGTTTGTTGCCGCTAAATAATAAAGCAAGCATTTCTACAGTTGGTAGATGCCAAGGTCACCAACGTGAAGCTGATGTGGATGTGGAAACACTTGATGCTAAGTCACAAAACAAACAAAAAAAGAATTTAATACAAAAACGAGCTCCTATTGATTTAACAGTATTTAAAAGTGAAGTAAAAGAAGAAACTGTAGAAGATGGCACAGCATGTGATGCTACTTCTTAAGATGTGCCAAGGGTAATATAGTGCTTAATGCTACTGCGGAATTTTGTGGAACAATGGGTGATATACCCACGGCATGGCATGAAATCGTAATGAGGATTCCAATTATATGATGTTGATACAAAATAAACGCTGATGATGCAATTGATAAGGTACCATGGTAAGTTGAATTCAGTAAATCCTGATGAAGTTATACTAGCAACAGATTTGGATAATCTTGTCGATGATATTGAAGAGTGTGCGATACTTGACGAAGAGGTTGATTTAGGTGCAGGCATAGCAAATGCTTTGAAACTATAGTTATCCAAAGAATATTTGGATAAGGAAGAAAGAATCGTCCAAGTAGTTCAAAAATGACGCATTTGATGGCTAAGAACTATTCTGATGATAATAAGGCAACATGTGAAATTGATTAAATTGGATTTCAAGGATAAAGACAGTTCTAAGCCAAATGTTAAGCTGGAATATATTGATGATAATAATAGTATGTTAAATTTGAAGACGGTATATTAAATTTGAAAGAAGCTTTTCGTTTTAAAAAAATTCGAGCAGGAGGGGTCAATAAAAACCATGAGCTCAGCGGGTATACTGCTTGGCTTATTAAACAAGCAAAAGGAAACTAAGACACCATATGTGGTGCTTAGATGCCGAAATAAAACCGCTACGGATCTGAACGGTGCTTCGATAACAAGTTCAAATAGAGTCGTCAGCATAATTTTTAAGTGTATTGTGTCGGTAATACATAATCAACTCATAAACTACAAGAATGCAATTAGTTGCTTCATATATTAGGACAAAAATTATTACTTAAAGTTTAATTTATTTTTTTTGGATACAACTATCACAACAACTGCAACTACTACTATAAATTTACACAAAACTATCTAATTACTCGTAACACTAAAACTACAATAAAATACATAATATAAGTAATATCTGAATTATAGTACAACATACATTATTAAATTAGATATCACATTTGACAACATCAAAAAAAACTATAACTCATGCCAAACTATTCTTAAAAGGATAATAATTAATACGAGTACAACTAAAACAAAAGCGATGTTCATCTAATTGAAAGGGTAAACCTTTCAACGATGGAGAATGTTCATTCTTATCATATTTTCCTATTATCTGACTCGACGGATGGAAAACATATGCGAGGATATCACTTCATATCTCATAATCAGTCTAGACGAATAGATAAAAATAAATAAAAGTATGGAAACTTCGGAAAAAAATAATGAACATGATATCCCCAACAAACACCACACATATTAGAAAAAAAATATAATGTGCACGATGTGCAATATGTAGATAAGATATAAGATATATGTGTATTACATTCAGTCTTTTCCGACGTGTTGACAAACTGCGCACATGGAGATAAAGAGTAAGAACTGCTATAATGTATTTAGGAATAGCCTAATGACACACGAATAATATTCAGCAAATTGTTTTCCCCTACAATGCTCTGGTATTTCAAACACGACAGAGACATGCGAGAGGGATTTATTTATTTATTTAAAAATTTGCAACTACATATATAAAACAGCCGCTTAATAAGTACAATATAAAAATGTACTAAACTAACTTAAAGATAGAAGAAGGAAGTTGCGGACACTCAGACCCGTTGGACTAATTTTTGTTTGACACGCCAGGTTGACCTACTGTGCCCCTGCTCACAGCCTGGGAGGTGGTCCAAGCAAGCGCAATTAGAAAAATAAAGAAAATAAAAATTGCTAAATGAAATTTGCAAATTTATTGAATAGTGATTTGTTAGTACATAGTGTAAGGAAGAGTTATAAGAAAAATAAGGCGAAAACTCGGAGTGAATTATTGAGTAATTTGTCGTACAAAAAGGCAATTTTATTGGCACGAAGTGGCGAGTTGGCCGAATGAGGACATTTAGTAATACGGACTGTAGTAAGTAGGGAGAATCAATCTCCCCAATAATAATTTTATGAAGAAAATCAACTGAGAGCATAGAACGGCGTAACAAGAGGGTTGGGAGCTCAATTAATTTAACCTATCATGATAGGGTGGAAGATTTATATCGGGATCCCAATTGAGACTCCTAAGAGCAAACAGAAGAAACTGTTTTTATGTTCGTGAATAGCATAATATGGCTCCCAAATACAAGAGAAAAATTCTAAAATAGGACGAACAAGAGAAGTATGTAGGAGTTCAGCGGTATAAGGGTCATTAAATTCCTTAGACCAACGCTTAACAAAGCCAAGGACACCTTTTGCTTTATTTTCTATTGAACAAATGTGATTATTATAAATAAGTTCAGGTTCCATAAGGATACTTACGTCATTAAAACAAAACTCTCTGCCGAGGGTAATCTTATTTAAAGAATATGTTAATATAAATGGTTTTCTGCGATGAAACGACATACATTTGCATTTTGAAAAATTTAGATTTAAAAAATTTAGACGACACCATGTATGTAGTGAGTTTAAGTCAGCTTGCAATAAACTGTGCTCCGAAACATCAGAATATGACAAGCTTAATTTAACATCATCTGCATATATTAAAGTACGGGCATGATTAATAGACAAAGGAAGATCATTAAAAAAAATGTTGTACAATATTGGACCCATGTGACTCCCAGAAGAAATAAAAATAGTTTTAGACAAACAATTGTTAAATAAAACTTTTTGTGTTCTTTCGGATAAGTATGACTCAATCCAAGTAACAAGAGACGGAGGAAACTCTATTGCTTTTAATTTGAAATTTGGATAGCTATATATACAGAAACATTTTCTACATCGACTCGTATAGGTCACACTTGGCTTTTGTTTATGTTTCTATTAAAATATGCAGAATCAATAGAGAAAAGCATTATAAAAATGCATGCATTGAGTGTATTCACCATTTGGGCATGACATGGTAAAGCAATTGTCTTTGCATCATACATTATTGTTTTTCTTTTCTCTAGTTTTATTGTGCACTATTATAATTTTTGTGTAAAGAGTGACCGAATGAAGAAATAATCCAAAACACCATAAAAATATAGATAAATACATTATTTCTGCCGAACTTTTATTACTTTGTCATTTTTGAGTACAGCGTTGCCTTATTTTTCGTATAGATTTTCATTTTAATATGGTATTTTTGCTGTTTGTTTTCCTGTTTGGTTTTCGTTTCACTTTTTAATGAAACTATATTTCAACCTGTCGCACCTGTAGAATTTTGGCTTTGTTTATGTTTTGATCTGCTCTAACAGCAATGAAGATGAAAACAATTTGCTGATTCGGGTGTCATATGGCCATAACTAATGGTCTCGAAGTACGATGATAAAAATCTATAATATATTGATAATCCTGGTCCATCTGCATGGCGCAGAACCTTTGACCCTAACATGATCGGATACAGTGTCGAATGATTTTGGTCCCCTAAGAGTTCGCGTCGAGTTTAAGACTTGTATCAACCAACGGTTGCCGGCGCGCACTAAACTACACCGAATGGTTTGCTTTGCCACGTACATTGGTCATTTAGAGCCATCTAAGTAAGTAGTATTTCTCAAAATGACTTTTAAGTATCTATTTTTATCAAGTAACATGCGTAGTAAGCACGCTGTTTATTGCTTTCTTACAATACTTACATATTCAAAAAATAAAAAACAGAATTTGATTTCGACCATCAGTGTGGTTTCTGATGGCGTTGCTAGCCAGTTTAAAAGCAAATTTAATTTAAACGTACCATTAATCTATAATAAACATGCAACATCATTTCTATATGAGAAATTTCTAAAATTAAGTAATTTCAGACGTAAAATCAAATTTACACCTTGCTTCCATTGATGAAAACTATATTGACTAGCGAGCACAGGAATCTCCAATAAAAAACATACAAATCGAATTTCAAGGTAATATTGATTACAATAAATAATTTTTTTTATAAAAAAAACATAGGAATTTGTATGAGGTCTACCCCCAATAAGTGGGAGGTACACGCCCATTTGTCTATGTATTTTAAGCGGCAGTCCATGAAAAGCCACCACTACAAATGTTAACCTAACATTGACTTTAATAGAGAAGTTTTTCATACAAAAACACAAAAAAGGGCAGTATGTGTACCCCAAATATTTTGATGCTCTATTAAACTGCAATAAAAAGAAGTGTTTGTGCCAATTTTTAACTGAATAGCATAAAAATTGGTGCCCGAACTTGGTGCAATAACGTCCAGGCATACATACAGACAGACGGACATGGCTAGATCAACTCGCCTCATCGAGCTGATCAAGAATGCCTCCTTCAATGCGTTACAAATTTTCAGACTGATAATACCATTTTGGGGGTGTCACAGAAATCTCTTTCACCCCAATTCTGACCTAAATCAATTTCGTAGGTATCACAGAAATCTCTTTTAGACAGTTTGAAATCACCAGCCTCTTGCTAGGTGAAATTGTTGATTGCATATGTTAACTCATCAAATCATGAGGAACAACCTTGCTTATGTGAAAGTTGTAAAGGTGTTTATTTAGCAGAACAGGTTTCCAAAGGGCTGTAAAGCTCTGCAGCAAATCTTTTATGTAGATGATTTGTTGGTAGGGGCTAATAAGGTGAATGAACTGAATGTTTTAAAAGAGGAACTTTGCTCTGCTCTAAATTGTGGTAAATTTGAACTTCACAAGTGGCGTACAAACTGTAGGTCTCAAGATATTATAAATCCAAAATTCTCTAAGGAGCCGTTGGAGATAAAAGTCCTAGATTGCGCCAAAACTTTAGGTATTCTTTGGGATTCGTCTAGTGATTTGTTTCAGTTTGCTTATTCTGATGATAGGAGTGCCAGAGTGACAAAGCGCGTTGTTTTGTCCGAACTTGCTCAATTGTTCGATCCAATGGGTATGCTAAGTCCTTTAGTGGTACTCGGAAAAATATTTATGCAGGAGTTGTGGCTAACAAGGTCAGATTGGGATGACGATCTTCCAGATAACCTTAAGGCCCAGTGGACCACTTTCCGCAATGAGTTAGCGAATGTATCCAAAATTAAGGTCCCTAGGTGGATTTTCCCAAGTGTTACAAGTAACTACGTCGAACTGCATGGTTTTTCAGATGCATCAAATCGAGCGTACGGCGCAGTGGTTTACGCTCGTACTGTTAATGATGATGGTAGAATTTGGGTCAGGTTCGTAGCCGCCAAATCTAAAGTGGCACCCGTTAAAGTAATCTCGTTAGCGCGTTTAGAATTGCAGGGCGCATTATTGCTTGTCGAATTAATGACAAAGATAAAGAATAGCATACCAAGAAAAATAAATCGTTGCCTCTATTGGACAGATTCGACAATGTTTAAATTGGTTGGCAGCCCACTCCAGTCGTTGGACAACGTTTGTGTCCAATAGAGTGTCAAAAATCCAAGAAGCGTCCACCATTGATCAGTGGTTTAAGGTGGCATCAAAGATGAACCCAGCAGACATTGTGTCTCGAGGGATGTACCCAAGCGAACTCTGTTCAAACCGTTTGTGGTTGGATGGACCATCATTTTTGCAAAACGCCGAAAGTGAGTGGGAAATTCCAGAATGGCGAACTGCGGATGTGCCAGAAGAACGAAAATCCACCTTTTGTTTAGGTGTCCATGTGGCACCAGAATTTGAAGACGTTGTGGGAAATTGCAAATTCGTCAATAACTTTCCTAAGATGCAAAGAATTTTTGGTTACATTTTTAGATGGGTGCGTATTGCTCGTAAGAAGAAAGTAAATTGTGTTGCTACCTTATCATTAGAAGAGGTGAGGAAAGGGTTACTATATATAATTTTTAATATACAAAATACCTTCTTTCCGCAGGAGATAATCTGCCTTCAGTCAGACCGTACAATAAAGTCAACCAAAGTTCAAAGGTTAGCTCCATTTATTGACAATTCAGAAAATGTGCCCATTATTAGGGTCGGTGGACGTTTGTCTAAGGCTAATGTTGCATTTGGAGTAAAGCATCCTATTTTATTGCCCAATGATCATGATTTTGTAAAATCGCAGAGCTTTTTGCGGTCTCTCGCATGGCGTCAAAAATACTGGGTTATCAATTGCAGGTACTTGGCTCGGAGGACCGTTCGGAGTTGTGTTTCTGCTTTCGGCAACGACCAGTGGCGGCATGGCAGTGCATGGGCGATCTACCAACTCACCGAGTGATTGGAAACGTTCACCCGTTCCAGCGAGCTGGCGTGGATTTTGCGGGTCCTATGTGGATGCACTTTAATGGGCGAGGTCGGCGGCCCGTAAAAGTATATTTGTGCTTGTTCGTGTGTTTTACAACCAAGGCATGTCATTTAGAGCTTGTGTCTGATCTGAGCACCAATGCGTTTATCGCAGCCTTAAAACGATTCTTTGCTCGAAGAGGATTAGTGACAGATTTACACTGCGACAACGCCACAAATTTTGTGGGCGCTTGCCGCGAGCTAAAGGAGATAGCGCAACAACTACATAGCGAGGATGGAAAGCACACTGTATTGAAAGAGTGCGTTGAGCTTGGAGTAAACTTTCATTTTATTCCGCCGCGTTCCCCACACTTCGGAGGTTTATGGGAGAGCGCCGTCAAGGTTGCCAAGCGGCTTTTAGTTCATCAAATCAACGGATCGGCGTTAAACTTTGAGGAAATGTCCACGGTGATCACCCAAGTCGAGGCAATTATGAATTCTCGACCCATCTGTCCTTTATCGTCCGATGCCAATGACTTAGAGGCACTAACCCCTGGTCATTTTTTGATTGGCGGCCGTTAAATTCGTTGCCGGAACCCTATGACGAAGGGGTGTTAAAGCTATCAAGTGTGAACCGATACAAACGAATTTTAATGGTGCAACAAGAAATGTGGCGTCGATGGTCCAAAGAGTATCTTACGTTGCTTCAACAGCGCATGAAATGGTCGGCTGTATCTAATAATGTACAAGTGGGAACGTTAGTTCTGATATCTGAAGACAATTCCTCACCAAGTCAGTGGTGTTTAGGGCGCGTTGTACAAACCCACGCTGGCGGCGACGGGCTGGTCAGAGTAGTAACGCTTAAAACAAAGACTGGACTGCTAAAGCGAAATGTCACTCGAATTTGCCCGCTTCCGCTGGAGGACTGGTCTACCTAGTTTGTTTGGAAGAAGCTTCCAAGGCGGGGAGAATGTTGGAGCCGAATTGATTATATTAATTAATATACCTAAGTAAACAGTAAAGTAGAAGCGAATTAATGTCTCTCAAGTTTAATAAGCGCAGAGTGTTTAAGTAATATATAAAGAGACAAAGATATGTAAAGACGCAATGTACGTTGCATCGTACTCTCCACTTAACTTCTTCTTAAGCTCATTTATCTTTCATGCTCTCTGTGCTCTCTTTATGATTTTCGTTAAGATAAGGCAATTATGTATTGAACTCTGTTAGTTATAAGAAAGAAATGAAATAAATAGTATCAAATTGTAAGGCCAACTGACGCGTTCTGTCTTCGCCGGCGTTCTTGCTATAGAAGCGCTGCATTTTTTGGACGGCGGTTGAATCACCGCAATTTGGATACAACAAACATGCTTTGCATTGCAGACCCCCACAAGAACTATAGGTTTAACTTATGGAAAGGTTGCGTAAAGAGGCAACCTTTGAGACACCTACCTAACAAAAATTTCAACAGCATCTGGTGCCGTACGGATAAGGAGAAAGCTGAGGCATTTGCCGCTGAACTCGAAGGACGCTTCACACCTTTCGATCTAGCTGAATTAGATGATGTGCGAGACACCGCTAATTTTCTGGAAGAGAGCTACACAAATTTGATGTCCATCAAGCCTATCTCTCCACAAGAGGTTCGTCTGCAGATTAAAATGCTTAAGAAAAAGAAAGCCCCGTGGTATGACGGAATTGATGGCAGAGTAGCAAAGGCACTTCCTGATAAAGCAATAATGTTTTTGGTACTACTCTTCAATACCATGATTCGCATCCACCACTTCTCAATGGTAGTGCGCTGTAATTATAATGATGCCGAAACCTGGCAAACCAGAAAACCTTGTTGCATCGTATAGACCAATTACCTAGTTTATTACCGACTTTCTCAAACATATTTGAAAGAATTTTTGTTGTTCAATGTTACCGGCTTGGACGTGCAGATTGCCATTCCTGATCATCATTTTGGCTTTAGGTATCACCATGACCCCCCAGAACAAGTGACAGAGTTTTCCAACTTATTCTTAAGGCTATAAGCACAAAAGCTCTGCCGTTTTCCTACCTCTTCCTCTAACATTCAAGACTACCTTGTAGATTTTCAACGTTGGACCAATCGCTGGAATATAAAAGTGTGACGATGGTTACAGCCAAAGCACAAACTACTTGTAATATCTAGCCACAATCATAGTTTTATCATTGACATACAAGAACATATAATATATAAATAATTATTCCTGAGTGCATTTTCGTCCGAGGAGTAACATATTTCTGGTGGATCGAACTTATTCAGTCTCCACGAGAAATTGGTACGACCGGAAATAACATTCTTGGGGATCGAACTTATTCAGTCTCTGCAAGAAATTTATACAAACGACACTTATTTTTTTTGCGTCAAACATATTCAGTCCTTACGAAATGTACTAACCGATTAAATAATTAATTTCGTAAATTGTCAAGGCAATAGCAACAGCGTGGGTCAAACAATCATAGTCCTTACATAGAGTCTTACTAGAACACATTTGCTTAAACAATAGCACATTTTACGTGGGTCGGTCACGTGGGTCTGGTTACCTCGCCCAAGTAGTAAACTCAGTTTCGAAAATAAACTGCTTGTTTACAAATCAATCATTATGCCTACCTGGATGTATGGAATACAGATATGGGGCACTGCTGCTGCCACAAATATAAACCGTATACAAGTACTTCAAAACATGGTCTTGCGTAAAATAACAGATGCTCCTTGGTATATGCGCAATAAAGTTTTATATCGAGATTTGAAAATACCAACAGTCATGGAGTAGTTGAACTTCCACAGCAGCAGATATAATGGTCGATATGCTTCACATGTTAATCATTTAGCAGCGGCTCTGGCCGTTAATACATATCGTGGCCGACTCAAAAGATTTCATCCAAACGATATTCAAAATAGGCATTAAGCCTATATATTTTTGTTCGTTATGTTCAAATGCTAATGCCTTAATGTTACTCTTTATACTAATTATACTTTTTGACTATACTGAATGACATTGAGATATGATAATACAAAAAAAAATGTACGTACAATATAGATATACTTTTTAACTATACTGAATCACATTGACATATGATAATACAAAAAAAAAAAAAATGTATGTCCAATACAGATACGTACTAAAGCATAGCAAAAATGAATTGGAAAGGAAAACTAGGCATTGGCAGTCTTGTATGGCGTCGTTTCGTTTGACCAAACAAATCAAAGCAAGCACTGTGCGCATATATCGAAAACCAAATGATCAAGTTATAACAAGAACAAAAGGAAGAAAGGAAAAAAATAAGCTCGATATGCTAGAGTATATTCATTCGAATATTCGCCTTGGCTTCTATCAAAACTATGTATGTACATATATATGTAGAATTTGAAGGTTCGTGCTCTAGCCTGTACGAATGACACAGTTGCATATATATGTACATACAAATGTGCATATTGGCAGAATATTTTAAATAAAATAAAGCCACCGAAAGGAAGAAAAACGAGAGCAGCTCGGCATGGTACGCAATGGTTTTAAATATAAAATTCGAATCAAGCAGTATCGAGTACATACCAAACGAATGCTTTGTTTGCTTTGTTGATTTGCTTTGTCTATGCATTTGGATTTATTCCTCGGTCGTATTGAACCAAACCAAAGCTTACAACATATTTGAACTAATTTGGTTTATTTGCAAAATTTTTAAAAGAACCAAATGAAAAGAATATTAAATTGATTTGAGAAATTTTCCAAGTGAGTGTGCTTGCGCAATACATACAATTATGGATGTGTGTGTCTTTGGTGGCATTTGTCTTTTAAATGATATTTATGTATTTCTTCACTTTGTACATCAATATCCCGCTCTTCCGCCATTTTCATTGAATTCGTCACTAATGAGTGGGTCTGACGAATGTCAATGTACTACTGATATTCCGACAACAAAAAATAGGAATTTGTGCCAGTTACAAATTCGCTAGGAGGACAGATGGGCTCAACGCTTTCTCTGGAGAGAAAACGTTAAGCTTCCGATGAGATAAAGTCGTACGAATGGTAGGTGATTACATTTTTAGCAAAGTGCTCTACCGCATTTGCACAATATTTAAAAAATAAACATACGTTGGAACACAAGGAACTTTACTCTGAACCAGCTAATGCAATAATACAAATCCATTAAGTTGATGATTTTGTTCACTGCTACGTGAACGACGATGGAGCAATAAGAGTTACTCAACAGCCTGTGATGATACACCACCGAACTGGTTAGAGTTGATCAAATTTGCATCAAATTTAAAGATATATAGCGTCGTGTTTAGTCCAGGTGCAACAAATGGAATTCTAAGCCTTGACAAGTATAATGAAACGCATTATCAGTAGGTTTTAGGAATGCGCTGGTACACGCAAAGTGACGAATTTGGGTTTTTATTGTCATTTGGTAAAATTAATAAGGCACTACTATCTAAGTATCGAGTCCTATCGAAACGTGAGGTATTGCGCATAATCATGTCTGTTTTTGATCCATAATGGCCGGGTATTGGCTTTGACGCTTGAATTAAGTGGATAAAATACGAATTTCAAGTGCTATGGACTACATTTTTATAATAAATCGGAGCTATATACATTTTCCGATGTTATCCGATTTTGTAGCAACTGTATTAAGCGGAACAGCAAATTGTGGAAGCTGACACTGAGACTTCATGATAATCATGTTACGAAACTAATTATTCAGCATTATCATACAGAATGGCAACATCAAAACGATAATACCACAATAGCTAAGATACGATAATTGGCATCGTATCTTAGCTATTGGATTTAAAACTTGCGAGAAAAGGTGCGTCGAATATTTGTAAAATATGTAAAATTTTGAGGGCTCTACCGAATGTGCCACTAATGGGACAGTTGCCAAAAGATAGACTAACCCCTTATGTTCCCATATAGTCATATGTAGTTATTGACTATATGGGACCGTTCTCGGTCATAGAGAGAAGAAGCAACGAGAAACACTGGATATGTATATTTACTTGTTTAACAATAATGGCAATACATTTGGAAATTGCCAATGATTTGTCCACTGATACATGTCTCATGTGTATACGTAACTTTATGAACAGGCGAGGTGTGCCAATAAGAATGCGCTCGGATAATGGTACCAATCTGGTTGGAGCATAACGAGAGTTAGTAACAACTTGATCATAGAAAAAATAGTCTGCCGTCGGTAATATCACGAAAGCACTGCTATCGTTCAAGTGTGGCCCGAGTGTGAGTGTAAGCGAGAGAGAGAGAAACCTACTGAGCTGCTGGCAAATATACAACTATGAGGAAACACGAGTATACGTGTGTGTAAAACTGATAGATATTTGCATACTGATAGATATTTGCAGCGCAGATTAGTGATATGGACAAAAAGGTCATTCAATGTAGAGGGATAGGGTCATTTGCAGAATTAACATGTTCCTTGGCCATTCTCTTGAGAGCTGTTAAAATACGATTTTTTTGCAAACGGTCCAAGCAGCTCACAAATGTCCTTTAGGAAACGTATCCCCTAGGTAAGCCACGGAATATACGTTATGAGCTCAAAAAAAGGATCTCAGGATCTCTCATATATTATAGTTGCCATGCGAGGAAGCACTAATTTGGAATCAGTAGCACCAGATTTCCATACAGAAGGCTACTTGGAATAGTCCAGATCAAAATAAACGCAATTATAGTTGACAATGTTGTGATCGACGGAAGGAACGCATCGAGCGTGCTAGATGTGCTAAAGGTACGAGGTCTTAACATCGACTCGGACCACTACCTTATGGCGACCAAGTTACGCACCAGATTCAGCATGGTGAATTCCGCACGTCCCAAAACTCAACGAAAGCTAAACGACGGAAAGCTGCAACCACAACAGACCGCGGAAGCCTTTTCAGCCAGACTCTCCCAACTGCTCCGGGAGTCCTCCGGAACCTGAAAATACTAGTGTGAAGCATATTTCGACATATCTCCCATTCCATGGATACGGCTATCAAGGAAGTCATTGGTTAGAAGAGACCTTTAACGAAATCTTGGTGTAACGAGGAGTGTCGCCAAGCTACTTCAGAAAAAGGATCCGCTTATAGAAGAACTCAGCAGGCGGAAGACACGCAAGCTCTAAGACAACGATGTCGTGGGAAACACAGAGAGAAGAAACGCGTTTTCAAATGCAAAAAAATGGAACGGGAAATACATAAGCTTAAGGATGTTGAGGTGTTATGTGATAGAAATGAAGCTCGAAAGTTTTATCAAAAGCTCAAGCGTCTGACTTAAGCTCGGAGTTTCTTTATGCTAAGACAAAAGTTGAAATCTGGTTAGACTATGGAGAAGTCACTTCCCTAACCTACTTGAAGGTGATAAAGAGAATAATACCGCCGATAGAGAAGCATTTCTAGAGTAACAAATTGAAGATAGTTCTCTTGTAGAGCTACCGGAATATAACGAGGTCGAATCTGTAATTAAAAATCTGAAGAATAACAAAGCGGAAGGCTCCGTTAAGCTGCCCACTGAGTTATTCAAGACCGGTGGCAGAGATTTGGCGTATGCACCAACACTTATATATTCCGATGAATGCATACCCAACGATTGGAATCTCTATCTTCAAGAGAGGAGACTCCTCTGTCTGCGCGAACTACCGTCGACTAAGTTTCAATTGGATACAAAATTCTGTCCCGCGTATACACGGATGGACTATAAGGCCAATATCAGTGTGACTTCAGACGAAAGAGTTCGGCAAGTGAACCAATTTTCACTTAATATCAAATCCTGGAAAAGACCCGTAAGTACAACAAAGACACACATCACCTAATTCTCGATTATAAGGCCGCTTTCGACACGCCGATAAGAACGAAGTTCTTAAACATCCTATCTGATCTTAGTATCCCAGCAAAGATCGTTCGCCTTTGCATGATGACGCCTTCACGCACCCAAAGTTTTGTCAGAGTAGGAAAGGACCTCTCCGAAGACTTTGATACAAAGAGAGGTCTCAGGCAGGGTGATGCTTTATCGTGCAACTTGTTTAACCTCCCGATGGAGTACATCCTACGCCACTGCCCATAAGGAAGTGATGCTACTCGCATATGCTGATGACATTAACATCATCGATACGAACGAACGGCGAGTTAGCAGTGCGTTCTCGGAGATTGAGAAACAGTCACGATTCATGGGACTAGCAATGAACGAGGATTTGACAAAGTATTTGGTATACACTCGAAGCGGATCAGCGGATCTTAAATGTTAAATGAAAGTTTAAACAGCATCTTTAGTAATGTTCGAATAGAAAGACTATCCGTAGGATTTTTGGTCCCCTTATAGTTAACGTCAAATTTACGACCCGTACGAACCACGAGCTGTATAACCTGTACGATGACGTTGAACAACATGCGCTCTCTTAGATACGCACTACCAGGTCTGCACGGAAGTCTCTCAGCCAAGCGCGGATCTAGACCTACCACAGATTGAAATAACAAATAGGATAATCACTCTCAAGAAGATCCAGTGGGCTAAAGACTCGTACGAGGGCTACAAATCTTCTGGGTTGGACGGGATATTTCCTGCCATGCTATAAACAACTAAGCATATGATCGTCCCATGGCTACAATCCACATTTGAAGTATGCCTGAGCTACGACTACGTGCCTGTAACATGGAGGAACAGCACAAGTTATATTGCTGCATAAAGCGGGAAACGCAGTCACGTGAAGCCAAATCACTACAGGCGTATTAGCCCAACATCAAACCTGCTGAAGACAATAGAAAAATAATGGATCTCTACATAAAGGAAGTCGCGAATATAAACATTTAATCCAACGATGGAAAATCGGTGGAAACAGGGCTACATTACCTGGTAGCTTTCATTGAAAAACACTGTACCATAAACATTATGCACTGGTAGCATTCCTAAATATCTCAGGCGCATTTAACAGAAACGATAATGCACACCCTAAGAGCAACAGTACCTCACACAGCAATATGCAGAAGAGTCAAAGCCGAGTTGGGAGCCACAACCAGAGCGGAGTCCTGTCACCCCTATTATGAAACCTAGTGATGAAGGAACTACTTAAAAAATTTCGCACGAAAGCTTCCAAGATAACTTCATAAATGGGTACATGTCCCTCGACTCTTAGCTGAATCATAAGCCACACTTTAAAAGAGATACTTGGATGGGCGACAGAAGCCAGACTCAGATTAAATGCGGATAAAACGGACCTCATTCTCTTTACTAAGACATACAAGGTGCTGCAATCGACCCCACCCAAAAAAGGCGGAATACTGCTTATACCCAAAAACAGCATAAAATACATTATAATAGTATTGAATAGTAAGCTGACTTGGACCAATGCATAGAGCATCGAAAAAAATGCTGAGCTGTATATGGATTTTTTCACCAAGACTGATGCACCGGGTCTTTATTTCCGTAGTACGATCGATACTATTTCATGGAGTTATGGTATGGGGACAGGCCTTGAAAAAGCATATGGATAGGAGAGAGAGTATGACGGCGGCGTTGAGGTCCACCCCTCCCCTCTGATGGACACTAGAAACGATGCTAATAGTCTACTCCTGGATATCTATGCGCGTCTAGTCGCAAAGAAGTCTGTTCGACCCCTCCGCGCGACAGGCACCATGATACCAGAAAGCTTTGAACACAGCTCAGTTGGTAGGAAGTTCAACAGTAATACGGACTACATAACCCTCAAACTCAATTTCTCACAAACACCAACCTCACTGGGACCTGGAGACTGGTACACAGGACTTCGGATTCTACGCAGCAAATTACTTCGGAAATGACCCTCAGCTTTCCAACAACTGACATGGCCCTGGTATTTATAGGCCTGTGTTATTTAGTTCCTACCTACAGTTATTCCATTTTATGTTCCCCTTACATACTTTCACTGTACACTTTACCTGTAAACTCTACTCTTTATTATATGTTAGGCCCACATAACATGAAAATAGCTGAGGCCTGCATTGGATTGCAAAAATCCTCTTTGAGAATATCAAGGACATTGGAAATTACAAGTTCAAAAAACACTTTCATATACAAAATATGTATTAAAGTGATAATACGTGCAGATTTTGTTTTAAGCACAATATTTTGAAACATATTTTGGAAGATTACCCACCTTTGGCTTATACATGGCTTAAACACCTGGAAACACAAAATCCGAAAACCTTGTGGCCTTTTTGATAAAAAAAAAACTTTTTCCATCCTTACAAAATTCAACTTGCAAATGGGTACTTGTGGGAATTTCAATTGTCAAAAAACGACTTGTTGGATTTTCAATGTTATTGAAAGAAATGCAAAATTAAAACAACTAAAAAATGTTCACTATGGAGAATATATAATAAATCGAACTTAAAAAAATATCAAACCATGACTTTTGTTGGTTGTTCAAACATTCGTAAAGTTTCAGATGCTGTAAAATTGAAATATTAAATATTTCTTAACAATAGATTAGCTACCTTATTTTATTTACTTAAGCTAACTAAGCTTAAAACTAATAAAGCTATTAAAAAAAAAAGAATCGAAGTAAGTCCAATGCAAATTGATCTTCAGCCACTATGGGACGTAGAAATTTATCCTTTAACCTAATCTTCTTCGAAGAGTCCCGCACGAACTATCTGCAGAATAAGGTGGGACACATCTTTGACGGCCGCTCGAATTTGATTTATGAGAGAGCTTCACTCTGAGAGACACCTGAAAGCTTTTTTGATAGTGTTCCACAGATATCGCGAATCCGTGTCGCATTTATCCAAGTGTTCCAATAATTATACTCACCCTGACGTCATTAGGAGACAATAGATCGCTGAGCTCTTGTTCGATACAACGCATTGAAACCCGCGTCGCAGTATATTCACACCATTCCTGGATACAATGCTGTCCTGACACTTTGGCACTGCCTCCTACAACCCCATAATAGAAATAGTCCAACAAAAATACCACTATATACAGTTGCTACTCGAAAACATATTTTTGTTTTTCGACCTACTGAATTACTACTAAATACTGCGAGGTAAGTTTATTAATTCGAACTGTGTCATACCCCAATAAATTTGCCATCTGCTTGAAATTTCTGGCCTGAGATAATAGTAGGGGAGCCCGGGATGATAAATTTGCAGTTACTAAAGCTTCATGGGGACCCATTGGATTGTGAAGATTAGGTTCTAAAACGAAAAAAAGTTTATGTTAAGTTTTCCATTTTAATGGGGAGAAAAGCGTGTACAAAATTTCAAAAATGTAAAAAAAAACTGTTCCATGGCAATACTCGAGCGCGTCAGACAATCATAGTGTATACGCGCATTTTCTGATCCCCGAGAGATATTAATCTGATGATTAACTAGTGGAGCGTGGTCGTAAAAAAGGGGGAAGATATTCAGAGGGTATGTTGAGTGAACTCAAAAAAGTGTCCTTTTCAAATGGCTGACGATGTAAAATGTAAAAAAAAAAGTGTAACCTTGAAATACTCGAGAGCGTCAGATTTTAATATAGACGGTTCAACTTGATGTCCTACTCGTCCTAAATGATAATCTGACAATTATATGGAGTTATATTGTAAATCTGACAATAATAAACTTCAATTAAAATATAATAGCACTTATAATTCACAAATAGTTTTTACGACGCAAGTGTTCGAAATTTCCTTATGTTCCGCTCAACTTTCTTGATTTATTCTCTTCTCTCCTGACAATAATAAACTTCTCCTGACAATAATAAACACACCAAAAAAAGAATTAGCGTTATTGTTCCATCCGTTTAATGTTTTCAGCATCTGTACGCTTCATCTTTTATTGATGTTCTTAGCCAGATTATATGTTTTTCGTAATAATCCCAATAGGATGTCTTACAAAATAAAAAAAAAATCAATCGCGCTCGAGTATTTCGATGTGACGTTTTTTTTACAACTTTGTGACTCACCCATCTCCTTATGCCACGCTCAAATTGTCAGATTATTGAAATATACACTTTTATGCATATACTTAACTGACCTTGTCTTTATCTGACGCGCTCGACTTTTTCACATGATCGATTTTTTTTTCCTAATCTGACGGGCTGCCCTCAACGCACGCCCTATATTAAGGGTTCACATATGGTAGGAGTACATTACAGGGAACATGGTTTCTCCCCATATGATTTTCTGACGCGCTCGCGTAACGCTCAAAATCGCCGATGCTCAAGCACTAATGGTTAACGACGGAAACCTGAACTGATTGGTGGACGGCATCAGAGAAGAGGTCTGAGTTTACGATGGCACGACTAAGTCTATGATTACCTGAAGAAACAAAATGATCGCGAATGCTGCGCTTTCTTACCTGCGGCCTTGACCAAAATACGGTTGTCTTAAGTAAGTATCTTTTAATGAATTAAAAGTATCTGCGATTCAAAAAATTGTATACCCTGTACCCATAGGGTAATAGGGTATATAAAGGGCAAAAGGATCAGAATCGGAAATCGAGTCAAAATAGATATGTCTTTCCGCCCGTTCGAAAGATTGTTTGCACGAACAGAGTCTATAAAAGATAGAGACTTCTAATTTGGATATTTAGACTCTGTTCTTCCTTCTTCAGATAACTAGTATTAAATGAGCATGCCAACATTACTTAAAGGGGTAGCCTCCATACAAACCTGGCTCGCATTTTTAAGTTGTACATAAATTTTTTTGTTTTTATTCAAAAAAGTTAGCAATGACAAATGTTGCGTATCTTACGTCAATCCGTAATCCTAGATCGGACCACTTTAAAGGGAAGTCCGTGGCCAACCTGCCTGTAAATTTAAAGTTTTTTATGCAAAATTTTTGTTTATATTTTTAATTAAATTCAATATTTCATCAATCCTAATAGAATATAGCTCATATGTCCGAGATCGGACCACTAAAGAATATAATCTACAGTTCATATAAGGAGCCTTAAATAAGGTAAAGTGGATCTCGAAGTCGAGAACACTAGACTTCAACGATCTTTCTAGTTCATTATCACTTTACCCAGGAAGGATATATACTGAATACTTCTTACCTTGATTCGCCCTTATCAGTAAGATACGATTGTAAAATTACAGTATTCATACGGAAGACAAAGTTTTAGTTTATGCAGCAGACCTTCATGTCAAACCGAAATATCCAAGAATGTTGCTGAACATATTTTTTCTTCCAGGCAATTTTCGATAACATGCGTTATACGATACGTTTTAAAATAATCTTCTCCATCAATTGAACATAATTGGTAGGAGCGAGATTGGTATGTAATACCATCGTTTGGTGAATTTCCAAGTTTCGGAATCATAATCACTTCAGATATTTTCCAGAGATCCGGAACAATTTTAATATTAAAAACAGCGTTTAAAATAGACTTTATCTTAACTATTATCTTTTAACTAAGTTCTTAAAGTAATTCTTTAGTAATGCTGCGTTTGTGATTTAAGCTCCCTATGGATTATTTCGATTACTTCAAGTTCAATGGTATATGCAATTTACGTTTGGGTTGCTGTGGTTATTTTAACAGTAACATTAAGTGTTGTGTAAGTTACAAAACTTCGGTCGAATGGTCACTAAATGTATTGCGCCTTCTTTGTTTTTTATTGGAGGTTTCTAATAAACTGGTTTTTTATATGTTAATAAACTTTCATAACGAGTATTTTGTGTTTTAATCATATTTCTTATATTTCCATTGAATCGATCGTTCTTAAACCGTTTAATTCTTAAGGCCAACTCTTTAGTGATCCTATTCAGTTCTGTTTTTAAATGGGGAAACTGTGTATGCTTCTATCTGCTTTTCTTGCGAATTTAATTTGGCTAGAAAATAGTTGCTAATTTTTTGATCATCATGTCACATTCTCCCTTTTTAGTCACTTCCGCAAAAGTTGCTTGTTTTGAGATATGTCCATTACCTGAATCCACAGCTACAAAACTTGGGCTTCTGGTAATAGGTTTAGGTACATTGTTCAGTGCTATGTTTTCCTGCGCATTTAACACATCGAGGACTTTTACCACAATAGTTTTTAGTATGTCCGAAGGACCGCCACGTTTTACATTGAGGTATTAGTTTTGAATGCCTTATAGGTTCGAGTAAAACCACGTGATTCAAAATTAGTTTGACTTCATACAATCTTTTAATGTCTTCAGCAGAATCTTATGCTACCATAAATATATCTAGAGACTCTTCGTATTCCACTTCAATTCATTCAGAGCTGTTAAACCTTGGGCCCTTAATGTATTCTATTATTTGAACTGGATTACAAGTGATGTAGGCCTTTCACAATTACACGTATGGGTCGACATTGTTTATTTTCTTATCTACAATACTTCGGTCAATTTGCTATATCCCTAATAAAATGGACAAGTGTGTCTTCAATGCTACCGATGTACTCTAACTATATCTTCACGTTTTTGTGCAATAGTCAAAACGCTGAAACATCGGTATAAACCCGAAAAATGCGTCAGCGTGACCCACTCACTGTGGCACGATTATTTGGCGGTCTATCTGGATAGGAGGCTCACCTTCATCATCCACATCAGTAGAATCGTGAAATCCTCAACGGCAAAAACAAGCTGTCAATGAAGAACAAGGTAAACATTTGCAAGGCCATAATTGCATCCCTGGCGCTACAGGATGCATCAAAAATTGGGGATGTTCGTAATCAGCGGCGTACTTAGAGCCACTTAAACAGCGCCCGAATCAACTAGCTAGCCGCCTACTAAGGAGGAGCAGGAGGATGAGACGATTCCGCAGAACGCATCCTATTGACCTGGCCGACAGAACCCTGTAAACTACAACTCGATATATCTTCATGATACTATCTTTAAAAATCTATATATAAAAAAATGAATCCCTATTTCCCTTGGTCATGCCATAACTTGAGAAGGAATTAACCGATTTCATTTATCTTTTTTTTCCCCATATTTCCCTTGGTCATGCCATAACTTTAGAAGGAATTAACCGATTTCATTTATCTTTTTTTTATGTTTTTAATAATTTGTAGAAGATTCTTACGGAACGAAAAATAAAGAAAATTGCGCAGAAAATTGGAAAATTTGAGAAAAATTAAAAATATAAAAATCTTCTGTACCTATGTACGTGACTGAACTCCTCCTAAACGACTAGACCAATTTTGAAGAAAATTTTTGTGTGTGTTCATGGGGATTCGAGAATGGTTTAGATTCACAATTCGACCCACTGTGCATGTCCGCGAATGTTCCTGGCCCAAAAATTAAGATAGAGGGATGAAATGTTGTATATGAAAGAGCCGGAAAAGAAAGAGGTGCAAGGGGGAAGAGGGAAGAGGGGCATGGGAAGAGGGGCAGTGAAAGACGTCCAGAGAAATAAGGGAAGGGGGAAGGGATGATAGGGAAAGGGGGAAGGGGGAAGAATGGTAGGGGAACGCGAGGTAGGGTAAGGGGGCATTGGGAACGATGAGTAGATGTGGGTGATGCAGGGGAAATGACAGCAACGCGCAGGGTACCATTCAAGATAGAGGGATTCGAACTTTTGATGTTATTTCATCGCTTTTCAATTTATCTACCAAACCTTTGAAAGATAATGACATATTTGAAGCTATTTCGATCCTTAATAATTCGCATAAACCTGATTGTGGTGGGTTTTCTGCTTATTTTTTTAAGGGATGTATCCGTGAATTATGTATACCACTTAGCATTTTATTTAAAAAATATATTAACTCAGGCTTTTTCATTGATAAATGGAAAGTAGCCACAATTACTTCTACTCTCAAAGATGCTAAGAAGAATGATGTGTCAAACCGCGGAGCCATTTCCAAACTATCTAATATATATAAAGTTTTTGAACACATTATTTGTAGACGATTGGCCTTTACTATTACGTCGTACATTGACCTTAACCAGCATGGATTGCTTCCTTGCAGATCAACTGTTACGAAATTGACTGTATTTAGTAATCTCTGCATCAATGCTTTTGTGCGACATTGTCAGGCAGAGATTTTGTATACCGATTTTGCTAAGGCTTTTGACTAAGTATGCCACACTGTTCTTATGAAAAAACTTTTCAAACATGGTCTCCATTCATCATTATTGAATTGGCTCCATACTTACCTCATTCTGTACTCGTGTTTACTGTGTTGTTATTAATGGCACTCGATCTATGAATTATGTAGTTACTACTGGTCTTTCTCGCGCCCAACAGAAGAAGGTTCGGAGGAAAATCTTTTCTCTTATTCCGAATTGGACAGGACGATTGTGGCGCACCCCAAATCGTCAATCAAGACGGCAGTGCACCCCAGCACGCTTTGTTATTTTCTTCTCTAAAGAGCGGCTTCGCTTTAAACTAGCGCTAGCTAACTACTACTCAAGGGAAAAAGCCATTGAGCCCCGTAGTGCCCTACTCACAAACGAGAAGATTCTGGCGACTTTTGGGGCGCAGAATAAAATATCACCCGGGCTGTGGCGCGCAGTGTACAGCGCCCAAAACATCATCTGCTCTTATCAGTGGATGATGAGGCATATGCGACACTCACTATCTTAAAAGGAGTTATTGGCTACAGATTCAGCCACACAAGTTGGTCATGTGTGAGTTGGTACAGCAGCAGACGGACCCGGATCAATCGGATGCGGGTGCCATTGCGACGGTACTAGGAACACCTGTTAAACAGGTCACGCGGAAGGTGAAAGGGCCTTCCAAAAGGCTGACCAAGCAGCCCACAACAACGTCCTCTGCGGCAAATGAGTATCATAAGGCGAACCTGCAACACGCCAAAGGGGCAACGGCCACAGTGTACAGTCTCTTCGCCGAGAAGAAGACCACCCTGGCTCTAATTCCAGAGCTTGGGTAGTGTGTGGCAAAATTAGTGGATTTAACTGCAAAACTGGTAAGTTAATCTACGACCAATTTCACTAACTACAGAGGTGAGTACCTTTAAAATTTCTTAATGAGATAGTAAACATTTATTTATAATAGAAGTTAGACAGAAGTTACACAAGTTCTAGACCTCACTAACTAGTAGAACGAACTTAGTTTCGATTTGTGGAGTTTCAAACGAAGTTTCTCTCTCGAAATTCCAGTGGCCTCAGATATCCTCTCTAAGGTCTACCTTCCTTGGAAGACAAACTGGAAATCGTACAACCAGCTAGTATCATCCAAAGTTTGCGGAGTCCTGCGCAGCATTAGCTCAACTTGTGATCTGGAGCTGGCCGCGGATCAGTAAAACGAGATTTTACTGAGCTCGTACTACGATACCACGGCTACTCGCTCAGTTCACATGAAACAGAAAGT
This sequence comes from Leucophenga montana, assembly GCA_035044765.1. NCBI lineage: Eukaryota > Metazoa > Arthropoda > Insecta > Diptera > Drosophilidae > Leucophenga > Leucophenga montana. Next base: position 183 of record JAWNNQ010001630.1, on the reverse strand, counting down.
TCCATGGTGGACTGATAAACTAGTTGAAATGCGATGAACGGTCGGGAAGGTTTTCAACCGTGCGAAAAGATGAATATAGGTTATCCCAAACCGAATATAACAAACTTATACTTCAGTCTAAGTGTGAATCCTGGAGAAGGTACAGTGATGGTTTTCAAACGGTACCGGAAGCAGCCCGTCTCC
>JAWNNQ010001629.1:0-105675 GCA_035044765.1 Leucophenga montana | reverse complement strand
TTGTTCCAAGCAGAATACCTATTTGAACCATAGCCGAGATATACTCTACAGGGGTGCGTTCTTATGAAAGAAAAATAAAATATATATAACCGAAAAAGCAGCAGTAAAGTAAGTTAAAAAATAAAAAAAGAACTCCATGCAAAATCTTGAAAATTCAGTTGGTGGTTCCACAGTGGGCGTGGATTGAAAATGTGCATATTCTATCTGCTTTCAATAAAACGAAGTCTAAATAGAGACTTTTACCTCGAAATCTAAAATAACAGAACGACAGAAGTACGGATTATATATGTACATGCATGCAAACTAGCCAACAAACAGTTAATACTCTTCTACCAATAAATGTGTAGGGCATACAAATTGTGAAATGAAGGACTGAAAACCTAATTGGCAATAAGAAGTGGCGCTGCAAAAAATAACAAAGCGGAAATGGAAGCCTGAAATGCAAAATAAAGCTAGAAATTTAGTCGCCTGAGGAACGCACATAGCCAGCAGCTGTAGTGAAGACGCTTATGACGACTAAACTCGTGTCGAAAAAAATAACTAACCTTTAGTAAAATCAAAACTGACAGACAGAGGAACAGAGAACAGGAACAGAGAAACAGACAGCCGTTCAAGCCAACTACTCTAGCTGCGACATAGACTGCAATATGATATACATCGACGTTTACTTGTTCACGCTTCAAGCTCTAGTTAGATATTTTTTTTAAACGCGACTTGCCCAAACGTTGCAAAAAATGATTTTTTTGAAAAACTCAAGCTCGACACGCGCAAAAGTCCTTGAGCACGAAAAACATTTCGCACTTACGTCATGCACTTAAGTGTCGATGTCATGTCAATGCTGCTGAAATGATGGCACAGCGCAGTTGCGTATCAGACAAGGCTTTGGAATATAGACGAGCATCGCAATCCAACAGCAATTCAGCACTGCCTGACTGCGGCGGCTCAGTGGGTGCCCTTAAGTTAAAAGTCAGGAGCCGTGCCATAGACTCTGCGCGTGGCAGACTTTATTCTAGTCGTCTATGTAGTTGTTATAATGTAATATTCTACCAAAAAAAGAAGAAAAAAAAATGAAACGAAAAGAAACGAAACGAAACGAAACGAGTATAGTATACGCATAGTATAAAGTTAAGTGGCGTAAAGCGTATCCTTAATCGCTTCAAAGCATTAGAATTTGATATGCTAGCTCATAAAGGATATTGTCTGGAAAGTGGTGTTGAAGCATGCCTTAATGCAGCTACCGAAAAGTATTAGTTTTTCTTTATTCTTTATGTGTATGTGTATGGTAGGCTATAAAATCAATTGAGCTTAGTGTAATAAGACACAGATTGTGTGGAAAGATTATTGTGGTTATAGTAATTTATACGTTGAATATAAGTGACAATTATTTAACTCTGACCTAGAAAAATACAGCTGTTTTTGATTGTAGCTATTTTTGTTAAAGAAAATCACTATTTCTGGGTACCGGCCTGCAATCCGACATGTTACCTGACGATTCCAACATAGATAACCGCAAATATAAAATGAAAATTGTAGTGTGATTTAGAATAAATTCTGTGAGAAAACTACTTTTTCAATTCGATTGTGTTTAAACTCGATTTTTATACTGGCTTTGGAAAACTCCACCAGTTACGAATGGTTTGCTGGACAAGTGCGCATATTAAGCACGCCATACGACTGAACTAGTTGAGCCATAAGCAACACGTAACGCCTACCACCCACTTGTCAAGCAAACAATTCATTATATAATTGGCGCCAAACGTGGGGCAGTGCACAGTACATTGTAGGTCCAACTTAATTCGCGGACGTTGTCCGTCATAACACATCACCAAGGACTTAATGGAGGGAAAGCTTATTACACATATTGTTTCCCATCGTCATCAAACTCGGCTTCTGGAAAACTACACCTGTTACGAACGCATGCCATACGACTAAGCTTGTTGAGTTCATATGCGACGTGCCACACCTAACACTCACATGAGCAGTAAACAGTTCGTAATATAACTGGAGCCCAGTGTGGCACAGTACGAGAGGTGGTAAATGGCGGGAAAGCTTATAAGAACAATTTCTGTTGTCAGATCTTCAAACAGGGCTTGTTTACTCTACACAACAAATAATTTAAAACCGGTTTAGCTGATTTTATAAAACTCCACCTGTTACTGGACAAGTGACAATATTAACCATACCATACGACTAAGTTCGTTAAGCTGATATGTATGATATGTTGCTGATATGATATATATGCTGATATGTTCGTTAAGCTGATATTTCCCAGCTAATTGTCCCTGATGTATGGAAGGTAGCAAGGATTGTACCTCTCTTAAAACCTGGCAGTGAAGCTGAACTAGGTTCCTCTTATAGGCACATATCGCTTCTTTCATCTGTAGTGAAAGTTCTTGAGTCATTATTACTTCCTTCAATGACAGAACACTGCCTGCTAGCAGATCATCAGCACGGTTTTAGGAAAGGTCGTGGTACGACTTCAGCACTAAGCGAAATCACAACTTTTATAGCTGATGGACTTAATAAGCCGAGGCCATGTGAACGTACAGTGATGGTGGCTCTAGACTTGAACAAGGCATTTGACACAGTTGATCATGCAATCTTGTTTCAAGAACTGGACTCCACCTCACTACCCGATAAAACGAGACGCTGGCTATTGAACTATTTTAATGGTAGAAGGGCATACGTTGAGTTCAGGGGTATGAGGTCGGTTTATCGTAAGTTAAAGATATGTGTTCCGCAGGGTGGGATCCTCTCTCTATTCTGTTTAACCTTTATTTGGCAAAGATGCCCCTTCCCTATTATAAAACTAGTGACCTATGCAGTTGATTGTTCTATCTTATCCTCGGGCGTGAATGTAGATGATATCTGTGCGAGAATTAACATCTATTTGGACAATTTTTTAAATTTTTTCAATGCTCGCAATGTTAGGCTTTCAACTCATAAGTCAACTGCCTCCATTTTCACTTCCTGGACTAAGGAAGTGAGGATGGAACTAGATGTCCTTGTTGGAGGTCTAAGGATTCCTACTGTTCAGTACTCGATACTATTGGGAACTACATTTAACCCATTGCTTAGATTCTCGGCTTATGCGCTAAGACAAATAATCGAGAAACAAAGTGTTGAAAGCGCTTGCCGGATCTACTTGGGGTAAGGACAAGGAGACTATATTAACAACTTATAAAGCTATTGGACGTTCTGTCCTAAATTACGCTGCTCCTGTATGGACCTCTTTCCTAAGTAATACTCAATGGCAATGCCTGCAAAGAAGTCAGAATAGTGCGTTGAGAACTGCCACTATTTGTCTGCAAATGACACATGAGGATCATTTGCATAATGAAGCGATGATACTGCCTGTTCACCAACATAATGAGCTGCTTTCGAAGCAGTTCTTGTTGGGTGCGTACAGACGTGATCATTCGAACCATGGCACCCTCACTATATCAGCGCCTACCCGAATAAGATCTGATATCGGATATATAAATCGGATATATAAATAGTATAAATCGCTTTATCACTGATACCAACATAGAGGAGTATGATTATACTTCTGGAACAGCCCAATTGCATAAAGATGCAACTGAACAAGCTATACGCTCTTATAGGGACAATATTATTTTAGGTAGAAGACCTCCTATTAATGATACCTATTAATGATAGCGAAAAACATCTCCCTCGTAGCATCAGGGCGAAACTTGCACAATTAAGATTCGGATAGAGCATTATGCTCGAGTGCTACAAGGAAAGCATTGGGATAAGCAATACTAATTGCTGCCCTGAATGCGGTCAATCACCGCATGATACAATTCATTTGTTTAATTGCCCGTCCCCTCCGACTCAATTGAGCCCTTTAGACCTCTGGTTACTACCAGTTCATGTTGCTTTTTTTTCCTAGACCTTGACACCTGCGGTTGCATTTCGGTCTGCCTCATATATAATAAATTGTGCATATATATATTCCTGATGCAGCTCAAGCGAAGCTGTTGCAACAACTAAGTTCGTTGAAATGCCATGTCTGCACACTTTTCCAGCAAACTGTTTGAAACATATTTGGCACCCAACGTTGGGCAATGCGAGGAATGGTGTAATTCCGATATATTTTTACTACCGAACAGAGTTGTAGAGCCAACGCGGTGTAAGGCCTGACTAATTACTGGTGCGATGGACGTTGGTCCGTCATAACACACCACCAAGGCTATTCGATTATCTTCAACTCGACTTGTGTATTCTAAACAACAAATAATTAAACACGTGTTTGGCTAACTCTGACAAACTTTACCTGTTACGAGCGCATGCCATACGACTAAGCTCGTCGAGACCACCTGCGATATGCCATGCCTACACCTAACTATTCGTAACAATGTGGGGCAGTGTGAGCGGCGTTGTATACTTCTTGCTGTGCTCTATTATCGTTCGTTATGTGCCTCTGTTCGCTCTGAAAGAGAGACCAACAATTAAACTTCTCTATCTTTGGTGTAAACCATTGATGCGTTGATGCTTTCCGCTCTACCTTGCTTACGGTTTTGTTGCTGTTTATTTGTAAACTTCCGCAGCTATAGTATCGTTTCGGGCTAAATTTCAATAAAATTTCTAACTGTGCCGATGTATGCAATAGCAATGATGACACCACATTCAAAATTTAAGGTTCCGGAACTACTTTCCCATTCCCATTCGACACAAAATGCTGATTGCTTTTCTTTTAAGCCAATTCACTGTCATGTAAATGGCAATTTTCTGTTTATCTTTGGCACTGCCGAAGTTTCTTAGTCATTGTACTTATAGTATAAACCACAAGTAAAATAAATTTAAGTCACGTAAATTTGTGCCTTTTGTATGCTTTGTTTTGCTTTGGCATTTCTTTCATAGTTGATTTTTCTACAGTCTAGTCAAGAACTTTTGCTTTCATTGCACTACACAACAGGGAATACTTGTACTCATGTATGCAAGGACAACGGCGACAACAAGAACTACATACAATTTAGACAGTGTCTTAAGTTGAACTCAGTTAGTCATCTTTATGTGTGCACAGGGTCTTTCTTTTTTTTTTTTGCTTTTTTTTTTGGCTTGTATTGCGCTATTTTATTACAAACAATAAGCAGCTAGGAAAAACTTGCGCGAAAATTTTATATAGAGTCAAGATAAAGTAAAACTTTGTGCGACTTTGTCGTAAATATTCTGGCAACAAAACTTGCAGAAAAGTGAAAGTAACTTTCCTTCTATGCGTTCGCCAAAGATAATATAGCAATAAATTCATGTTAATCATAGCGGCAACATACTCATGTATTTATATCAAAGTTATCTATCATGGGATATATGATAAGTTTATTGTTTCTTGTTTTTCTTCCGAAAGTTTATCACAGTTTTTTTTTTTTTATATTTTGATTAATGATCTGTTGAGTGACATTAATGAGCTTTGCTATATTAAGTTAACAAAGTAAACTTTTCTCTAGGCTTGTCAAGTTGAGCACTATTTGTAGCATTTCTTAGAAAAAAAAAATATACACACAAAAATAAACTATACAATTTTCGAGATTTCTTTGATAAACGAAATGGTCTTAAAGCATATTCTACCACTGTGCTGTTTGCTGTTGTTGCTGGACACTGTACAGTGCTTTATTATAACAGTGGAACCATTCAACATCGATTGTTATTACGAACGTATTGTCACTGGTGATAAAATCACCATTTCCTTTGAAGTCATGGAAGGCGGTTTTCTTGATATTGGCGTCAAGATCAAGGCACCCAAGGAACAACTACTGCTCGAACATGAAAAGGAAACTTCGGGCCAGTACACTTTCTCTGCCATGTCGGATGGTGACTACTCAATATGTTTCGATAACAAGCGTTCCAGTATTACGCAGAAGTCTATCATGTTTCAATTTAGCATAATTAAACCGCTTGAATTCTATATCGAATCACATGGCCGCGATGGACATGTTGTTGCGCAATCCAAAGTCGAAGAAATGGTACACGAACTGTCTGGCAAAATGGTCGGCATCAAGCATGAGCAACAATATATGCAAACACGTGCTAAGATTCATGTGGCAGTCAATGAGAACACACATACCCGAGTATTGATCTGGTCAATATTGGAACCGATTATGCTGATTGTTATGACAGCGTGTGAGGTCTACTATCTGAAGCGTTTCTTCGAGGTGAAACGTATAGTTTAGATGCGAAGTTTATTTTTCTGTACTGCTAGCTTCAAGAAGTTTTGACAAATTTTAAAACCTGAAAAAATTACGCATTGTTTTTGTTTAATTGAATAAAAAGAAAAGTATTATATACAATAAAAATATACAATAAAAAAATTGGCTAGCTCAATTTGTGTTGTACAGTTGATCAATAACACCAACGAACATTAACTTGAAACTATGCTGACTACGGCTACGCGCGGCTACAATTAATCTTCATTCTCACGCCTGTAGCAAACGCTGCAGCATATTTGTCACAGCAATGACAAGAGATTATGTTGCAATTAAATGAGCGTATGAGCGCAAATTGACTACAACGAATCGACTGTTAATTGGCGCCCAACGTGGGGCATTGGTTTAGTATGGACACAACGGCTAAAAGTGGCTGCGGCTTAAAAATTTAAGGATCATAAAGATATGCCAGTTTAAGAGAATCTCCATACCGGTTTTCAAGCTGTATACGGAGGGATAAGTACGCGTTTTCAAATACGGACAGACATACGGACATGGCTAGATCTACTCGTCTTCTCAAGTAGATCGAGAATCTACTCGTATACTGTAGTTTATAGAATCTCTGTCGCATTCTTTTGTATGTTACAAATTTCGTATTCAAACGAATGTACTCCTACTATTCACATAATTTATGTAAATAGTATAAAATATTAATTTCATAAAATTAATGAAGCATCTCTCAATATCACATAATACAATTATGCAAAAATTAATTTTTATTTAATATAAAAGCCACAAAACCTAATTAAACAATATATTAATACAACATAACACATTTTCAAATAATTTCTAAACCGCTTTGATGAAAAATAAAAACTATTTGTTTCACTTATCGTTTGCATAACATGTTGTTTCATTTATTATTGCTGGTATTATTTGAAACATATTATTAAATAGAACAAAAATGTATACCTCGCTCGCTGTCTCTCTCTCTCTCTCTCTCTCTCTCTCTCTCTATCTCTATCTCTCTCTCTCTCAAAATATTTGGGTAAAATATTTATTATTCCAAATAAAATCACTGTTTATTATTATTGATATTTATTGAATAAGTGAACAAAATTATATAGAGGAAAAAATGTGTTTGGTCATTGCACGCATAAAATTAACAACTAAACACATAATTGGTTTTCATGCTTGTGGTTTTCTATGAAATTATTGAAATTGAAATTAAATGTATCGAATTTTTATTGAAATTAGTTGTTTTTTTCATTTAACAAATAATTTCGTAATGCAATTAGAGACTAGCGTTGGCCCAGCGCAATAAATCGCCCCATTTTAATGTCAATCCGGCATTCCCCAAAGAAATTACTTAGCAAACAAAATGGCCCCATTTAATTTTCTCATACTCAATACAAAATCGATAATATAAAATATTCATTTCGTACTTTTGTCAATTTGATTTTAGTACGAGTATGTCTTAATTTAGTTTGCAGTTGTAAGTTTAGTAACATTTTGAAGCTGCACGAAAATGGCACACAGAAGTTAATAATAGCAGAGTAAATTAGTAGCGAATTTCGAGTGTGGGCTGTGACAAGAATAGTTCGCTGTAGTTGGAGGCATGCATTATTGATTACACATTTCAAATCTGTTTGATGTTTTAATTGATGTTGAGTAATAGTTTGGATAGTTAATTTCAGTATATATATATATATATATATATATATATATATATATATATATATATATATATATATATAGAGAGAGAGAGAGAGAGAGAGAGAGAGAGAGAGAGAGAGAGAGAGAGAGAGAGAGAGAGAGAGAGAGAGAGAGAGAGAGAGAGGAGAGAGAGAGAGAGAGAGAGAGAGAGAGAGAGAGAGAGAGAGAGCGCGCGCGCGCGCGCGCGCGCGCGCTATGGGGGGGGGGATATATATATATATATATATATATATATATATATATATATATATATATATATATATATATATATATATATATATATATATAGGCGCTCGATATATCGATATCGATATATATATATATATATATATATATATATATATATATATATATATATATATATATATATATATATATATATATAGCTATATATATATATATATATATATATATATATATATATATATATATCTATATATATATATATATATATATATATATATATATATATATATATATATATATATATATATATATATATATATATATATATATATATACATCGAATGAAAACCAATTGGTTCAAAGTATCGAATTTAGCAAAATCATTGATATCGTTTGGAACTCGTTTGTAAGAAACCACTCAATACCGAAATATCGACACGACCCTGCTCGGGCGCCATGGAAAATTTTAAAACTCCAGCGTATTCAATTTCAATTTAAAAAGCAAAAAATGTACATTAAATACTGAATCTGATCGATATCAAGTAGAGAAAAACATCAAATCGAATTGAAGTATCGATTTACTTATACAACTTTACACAGAATTAGAATTCGATTGTAAGAGAAAACAAACTACACAATACCGATATTATCAACATGCCCCTGCTCGGGCGCCATTAAAAATTGTTTTAATTTAAGCAAAGCGTAAATTTATTTAACACTGTGAATATGGACGAAGGCTTTAATGGTATTAATTTATCATTATTAATTATTAATTAGTTATTAATTTGTCATTTGTATAAAAAAAGTAGTTTAGCGATGCCGGATACCGGAAGAGTGCTTCGAATCGCGCACCACAAAAGAACTCTGTGACAAAATCTTTAATAAAAATGGGAACCTACAAATAACAGACACAGTAATTATATACTAATTCTGCAAGAACTTCTTTCCAGCACACAAATCAGAATTCAACATAAACGTTTCACGTAATTGCATAAAATGTTGGGCATGGTGTTAGAGAGCGTATATATATATATATATATATATATATATATATATATATATATATATATATATATATATATATATATTTGAATATGAGTGCTTTGTACTATTCCAGTACATCAAAGGAATGCTTTTCTCGAATTGAACGTTTTGGATATTTCTTTATATTTAATGAAAAATTCGAGCTAAAAAGTATCGAATTGGCTATATAGAATTTAAAAGTATCGGTATCGAATATGGAACCCAAAATACTTAAAAAAATTCGAAAAATTTCTTTTTTTTTTACTTTTATTGTGAATAGTATTAGTACTAAAAAAATATCGGTATCTACAGCAAAAGCCTTTTCAATATTTATTGAACTTTTCACGTAACTGAAATGCAAGAAAGTAAAGTAAACAAAATTGGGCAACTAGATCGCATAAGGTCTAGATTGCTCAAGTTGAGGTTAGTGAAAATAGGGCTTTACTAAAATTTGTTCGACAAAAAAAAAAATATCAATATAACTTATTTCTCGCTCTATACTGCAGCTAGAGGTATCGTTTTTATCTGTTGTTTATACTTTTATAGCTATTGTTTTTAAGTATCAAGGAATTTTAGAAAAAAGTATAATTCGGCATTAAAAGTATCGATACCAAAACAGCAACTCGACTACAAAAAGTATCGGTATCGAATAGGTTTTATAAGCGAAATTTCTGTTTTTATTTATGCTTACATAGTAATTTTATACTTTCTGCAGTATTTTTAAGCTCCAGACCGACTATAAATTTCAAAACGGCACTATTTAATAATAACGGTAACATAATATATGTTCAAACTGTTTTTTGCGCTATAAAACATTAAATTTATTACAGGTCGAACAGGTCAAAAGTTAAAAGCATTCAAATTTTATAAAATATTCAAAAAGACTTGCAATAACCTACTTCATATAAGTGCTATAACAAGTCAGTTTTTTTTTTTTTTTTTTTGCAATCGATTATTTAGCTTGAATACGACAACATTTTTTTCCATGTCGCAAACATTAATTCAATAATGTCTTTTTCTGCCGCTTCCTTTGCAGATACAATCTCTCCTACTACTACTACTACTAAGAGTATCTACACTTCTACACTTTGACTGCCTGCCTGCCTGCCATCCTTTCAGCCTTGCTAACGAGCAATTCAATTTGCGCAAATGCCATTTTCATAACAAACAATCATTGAACGTTCCATTCCAGGCGCTTTAGCCCACATAAAAATGAAAATGAAAAAAGAAAAAAAAAGCCATTCTTAACAACTCATTCGTTGTGCGGAACGCATATTAAAAATACAATATATGTACGTATGGTTTGTACAATATTTCTCTCTGCTACATTTTGAGAAAACCGAAAATATTTCATAACGTAGCTCAAAATGTCAGCAACAGCAGAGTGCAGCTGCGAAGCAGTGCACCCCAAACTGAGAGCAAACAAGAAAACAGCACCAAGAATCTAAAGGACACGTACTCGTACATAGTAGCAAGCGAAAAATAGACATTTCAAATAAGAGCTGTTTACATATATTGTATCTATATGATGGTTCTTTAGAGAGGTTCCATTTTCCGACTGTCCAATTAAAGTGTCATAAATTGGTGAGATTTGGCAACGCTACTCTCATTTGTGCTCAGTTTTATTATGCATAGACTACTACCAGAACAATGCTTGCATATTGTGCAAATCTATTTCAAAAATTGTGGTACGCTTCGGGAATGTTACAGATCGACATAAACGTCCAGCCGAGCGACTAATTCGTTGAACCATTTAACGTTTTCGCACCACGTACGAGTCTAACATGCCTGAAATCATATTTAAACACTAATGGAATAGAATTATCTTTCAAATAAAGCCAATTTGCATTTTGAAATTATTCTATACCTCTAAACAAAACCACCCTATACAATATCTACACACATGCCTTTGCGTATTTATTTATTTGTATAGAGTTATATACAATTTGAACAGCGATATTTGACATTTATTTGCAATTTCCTTAACCACAATGGCGGCGTAATGGCGTCAATATACACAATTCGACGCCATTGTTATCCGGCTATCTCTATCTTGCTTATAATAAACTTTGTACGCGTTGTATATGTTGATCTACTCACCTCGTTTCTGTGGCGGTTGCAATGATGGCGATGGTACACTCTGCGCCAGCTGCAATAACAATAGCATAGAGGCAAACAGCAGCCACATAAACCGACCACCACCACCACCGGCGCTGCAGCTGCAGCTGCCCCTGATGCCATTTGTGCGCCGCTGTCGTTTGGCTAACTTAAAGTTATTATCCTTGTTGCTGCCGTTGCTGCCGTTGTTGCCGTTGTTGCCGTTTATGGCCATCAAACTTTGGCTTAAACCGCTTTTACTGCATTTCCGTTGATTTCTCATGCATTTGCCGCCATTTTGTTGCATTATACAGTTATTTTTTTTATTTAATGATTTAATGCGAATTGCATACACCCTGCTTGCTTTTGCTGTTATTGACATTTTTACTTGCATTTTATTTATTTATATTTTAAATTTATTATTTCTCTTTTTATCAATTTTTTTTTTTTGCATTTATAAATTCATGTTTTGCTGTATTTTTTGCGCCATTAAAAAATTTGTTGCTTGTTAAATATTTTAATTAATTTGCAGATAAAATTTATTGTACTCTTAATATTATTATTATTATTATTGTTGTTGTTGATTTTAAATTTCTGTTTGCACTTTTATTATTTTAACGAGACTTTAAAAATTTTGTTGTCTCTTTTATTTTATATTATTATTATTTCATGTTGTTTTTCAGATACTTCAATTCAATGAGAATTTTCTGTAGATATTTTAAACATTAAATAGCAGAAGTATTCTGTAATTTAATTAAAGTAAATTTAGTTTATGAAAAACATAATTTCTACGTGCCACTGACTCAACATTATGTTGAGATTTAAGCTTAAATTAAGCACAAAAATGTCTAAAATTATATTACCAACTGTAAAAGCTTTAACTAAAACTTTTCAAACATTCAAGGAAACTTCAAGAAGTATGTGTAATAAAAGATATTAATGCGACTCAAACGTCAGCATTATATAATATATATATATTAGCGATTAGCGAATTTTTGTTTGATTTAGAAAGCCATGCCTAAACTACTACAAACGCTGTGCCTGATCGTTATAATTTATAACAGTAACATACAAGAAGGTGTAGTGGCACATTTCACCCGACATCGAAAACACAATCTGGCAACTCGACAATGCGTTCGGTTAACGGTTTCGAAACACTTGCAAAACTAAACCGTGCTAACATTGATCTTTATGAGCACCAGTACTTCTTTCATGTCTTAGGTCAATGAACGAACGCACTAACGTGCACGATTTTCATTAGAACGAATCAATCAATCAAACTAAATATGAAGAAGTATTATAATATAGTCAATGTAAAAAAACTAGTAAATCGTTCATTCCACACATTGGTTGCTTCATAGTTCCATGCTCAAGATGCACTAAAATCGACCAAGGAATCCGTAACTATAAGTAATTATATGAATTTAGAATTTATGAAGTTTAAGCAGGCTTAGTGTTTGATCCAAGATTAAATACACAGTTTTATGTTTCCACCAATATATTTGGACTCTTCTCGAGAGACTTCTTCAGTGTGATAATATATAAATGTTTCACAGCCAAAATACGAAACAACAAGAAGAATCTAAAGGAGAGTCGAAATATATTGATGGAAACCATCCATCACCTTCTATCTCATTGCTCCGCACTGTCCAGAAGAAGATTCAGGCACCTGGGATATTACTTCCTAAATGACATATCAGAAACTTTCAAATTATAGGTCCAAAAACTTAGTGAAGTATATAAAATCTTCCCAATGCTTGTAAAAGGATAGGGTTCGAAGTCACACAGAAGATTCATATGGTATAACAACAGGCCGCTGTATTTGAATCTTGGACCTCAAGCCTGCTTAAATTTCATGAGTTTAGTTTAAGCCGAAGCTTAAATCTATTGTAACGAAGTGAAACAAGCTTTGAAAATCAAAATATTTAGTTTTCATTTTTGTAGTATTTTCGTAAAATTCAACATTATATCGTAGTGTTTAAAGATCAGTTCATATACGATACAACTTCGGTTTCAAAGTAAAAGAAGAACAAAGTTTAATTATATTGGCATAATTCATCTATTTTCTTCTAAATAATCTGCCTCAGCTCTCAGAGAATCAAGTTTTTTCAATAAAACTTGTTCATGCTTTCTGCTCGTTTTTTGTTCAAAATTAGTATTTTTTGAACATCAGCGGCTATTTTTAGTGTTAACAAACTTGTTTTTTGCATTTTCTTCACTAATTTTCGGCAACTTTGTTTAAAATTGAACAAACAAACAATAAAAAAATTCCAAGGAAAACAACTTTTTTTACAAGAATTGCTTTGGAAAGAGTTTTTCAATAGTTATGACCGTACTTGGATAACATATTGCTCTGTCGTTTTGGCTGTTATTCTTCGACGTTTATATTTTAACATAGTCAGCAATTAATTAAAATTCTTGTTCTGTTTGCCAAACTTTTCGTGTGCTACGAAATTTTTATGGTCAAAATTAATAAACAACGAAATATCGTGAAATTCGAGAAAAAACGGTTCGGTTTCTGATCGCGCAAATCCTGTACGACGCGGTCAAGCAAGAATATTGCTGCTGTTGCCAAAATTGTGGTTGAAAACCCAAAGCTCTAGATTCTACGTCGTGTACAAGAAGTTGGACTTTCTTCGCCCTCAACTTAGCAAGTTTTGCTAAAAGATTTGAGTTTGCATCCACATAATATTCAATTGCCACAAGAACTGAAGCCGCAAGGCCACCAAGCTCGTCCTACGTACGCTGGTTAGACGCTGGAGCAATTGGAAGTGATTCAAATATTGGCATAAAAATCAACTTTAGTGCTGAAGCACATTTTTGGTTGAACGGATAAGAGAACAAACAAAATTGCTTCATTTGGGGTGAGAGTAATTCACAGCAGTATCGATAGTCTCCATTGCGTCCATTATATACTCACGGAGGTAACACGTCCAGTTTGTTGAAACAAGTGCTTAACTTTTGTTCGGTTCACCTTTGAAAGAGTCATACTGTCATCGACTGCTGCTGCTTTGTTGTGAAGTTTAGAGTTGTAAGACTTAACAACAAAAGCAGGGGACGACTGTTGTCGTATTTTTGTTGTGAAACTAGTTTAGAGTTACACCCAGAATCTTAAACTCGGTAGGGAACGAAACTCGGTAGAATTAGAAACTCGATATGAGTCGAAACTTGGTAGGAGTCAAAACTCGTTAGGAGTCAATACTCGGTAGGAGTCAAAACTCGGTAGAAGTTGAAACTCGTTAAGAGTCAAAACTCGGTAGGAGTCGAAATTCCGTAGCAGACAAAACTCGGTGTGAGTCGAAACTCGTTAGGAGTCAAAACTCGGTAGAAGTTGAAACTCGTTAAGAGTCAAAACTCGGTAGGAGTCGAAATTCGGTAGCAGTCAAACAGTGAAGCCTTATAAAATTTATTAACTTGTTACAAAATTTCACTACTTCACAAAATTTTTATAACAAAACTTTAAAGATTTTCCGTTTTGACGACAAAAATAAGTAGTTTACAGAAAACACTAAGCAAATCCATTTAAAGGACTTTACCAATCAACTGAAAAAGCTTTGGCACCACTGTGTCACATAATCTTTCACTGTCCACAACACGAAATCCCTGTTGAAAAATAAGTCATAAAGCATTGAATAAAATAAGTCATACAACCACAGGCAAAACGGCACGACACCTAAGCCTGAAACAAAGTATAAAAATTATAAATGACACAAATACGTCTCTGGTCATTAGTCAGCTGCCAAAAACAAAACCAAAAAATATATATGAAAAAGCAAAAAAAAAAAAACTGGCAAACGTGCGCGACATGATTGTTTGACAGGCGCAAAAACTGGCTGGCCTGAAATAAATAAACGAGAAGTGCACAGAAGATTGCTACGAAGTGAAAAACCATTGGCCACAAAACAGCGCAGTTAAACGACATGAAAAGTAAGGAAAAACGTGGCATCATTCTTCATTAAACGATGACAAGTCAAGGCCTCATGTGGATAGTATGTACACAGTCAAGAAAGATGAAATAAAAGGACCTTACGGCAAACGAAGAGCTATACAAAACAACACTTCCGTGGCATAAATATCTACGAGCATATGTAAGTAGTACAAAGAATTGACAGAGGTGAAGGTTTTTTTTTTAGAAGTGTTTTTTTTTTCTTTGTCTGTTTGATGAAAAATCGCGCACTTAAGCTAATATTTTGCATATGTAAAAAAGATTGCACTGCTTTAATTTTACGCAGTTTTTTCAAGCACAAGGACATAGCACGAACATACACACACATACACACACTTAACATCAGTCTCTGTTTAATGGCATTGTCATATATTAAATTATTTATAGCAACGAGCTTAAGTATGTGTAAGGGCTGCTTTAAAAGTTGCTAAACTTTTGTTTTGACTGTATTAATATGTCACGTAAAATTAAAATCTAAAATTTAAATCGAAAACCCAAAACATTGTTGGTGAAACTCTCGTTTTTGATTTGTGCTTTGATAATAAACGCTGTATTTCATGCTTTAACGCTGTGTAGTATAGTTTTTCTTTCCAAAATAACTCAAATTGTCAAAAGTTAAACAAACCTAAGTAAAGACTTTCACTACTTTCCAATTTGAAATATACGTTCTTGTATTTGTAAAGCCCTACGCTATAATATAGAAAAAACTTCAGCTGCATCTAGCTGCGCTCTTTTATTTTATTGAAATTTTTTTACCGAAATACATGTGTCTAAACAAGATTTTAGAGCACAGCAGCGTATATTGCTCTCTCGATATTACCCCTCTATGTACAACATTGCTATCAACACTAGGTACTATAATAGAAAGCATAGATGGTCACAAAAAGTATAAATATTCTTGATCAGCTAAACGCGCCGAACCGAACTATACATATAGATCGATCTGCTAGCTATTGTTTTTTACAATACTATTTCACCGCGCACCAACCCAAGAACAACAACAACTACAAACAGAGATACACACACCAAAATAATAGCGAAGCGCATACAAAGTAAAATATCTCATCTGCTATCTCTTTAGCACTCGCACTGTTTCGTCACTAGCGGCACGCCTCTTAATACTTAGATATCATCTTAGAACTTATATATTCGCTTCCTATAAGCGGATGCCATACTTCTATATATTAATGGGCATATATAATTCCTTATAGCTGCTATACAATTTGAAAGTTCTGTTTTTTTCTAGTTTTTTGGAGTTAAATAAGTTGAATTAGACTAAGTGTCGTTAAGATTTATTGAGTTCGTAGCTAATTAAATAAACAGTATTATAATTTTAACAGTGTGTTGCAATGCATCAAATCTTGTATGGAATCCAAGTCGTTTTGTACATGTCCGTCTGTCTACCAACTTTAAGTAGTCCGTCAGTATAAAATTTGTTTTATTCAGAACCTATTTTCATTTTCATTCATGCTCTATACTAGGCTAACAAAATTCGAAATTGGCGACCCTACAACACACACATACACAAATTTCTATAAAGATACAGAGCGTGGTCATAATTCCCACGTTTTGGGTTTCGGGACCACTGTGCAGCGTATTAAGGAATCATCAGAGAGCTCATAGACTATACGAGTATATCTAGAATCGCGGTCAGCACACAACAATTCGAGTCGATCTAGCCATGTCAGTCTGTCTGTCGATTTGTCTGCCCGTTTGTCTATGAGTTTGTGAGATCTTTTGTCAGTCAAGCTTAGAAATATTTGTTTGAAAGTTGGTATGAAGACTTTATATAATCATAAGCAATACTTGTATCAAAATAGCCGCTATTTAACAAACTGAATAGCACTTATAATACACAAATAGTTTTTCCATATTTTTTGTTAAGTGCGCAGCGGAATTATTTTGCTGTAAGTTAAATTTTTTTTCTTCTTTTTTTTTCATTCGATGCGTACCATCGAATCGAGACATTGATTTCTCAATTGTCTAGCGTACCGCCTAACATTCCAGACGATCTCAGTTTTAACTAACGCAGGATCATAAACTTATTTAAATTGTAAATTAATTATTTTTAATCGTTTCATGCGGAACAAAATTATCCGCAGCCAACTATAAACGTCAACAAATGCATATTAGGTAATGCCTTTTGTAGCGTAAGCGCCTGACTTCCCTCAGCTATGAAATATGAATCTATTTTTGAATTTTAAGTTCCTTTAAAGTAGATCTTGTATATAAATAAAAATATATAAATAAAAAACTTTAACCACAGGTAGGAAAAATCTCAAAATAACGTGCACTCATTGTCTGCTGCCGAATCAGAAGAATCAGAGTGTTTGAAAGGACGAAACGAATAAAAACATATAAAGTAACAATGGCGTTAAAGAAGATGGCGGTGGCAACAGTCGAAAGGAAACGGATGTAGCACGCGCACCTTTCAAGCACGTAGCACACACACACACACACACGCACACGCACACGCACACACAGAACGACACAAAGATACAGTTAAAAAGGCGACAGAAGAAGTAGAAGCGATGAGCAATCACACGCACAGCATGTGATGATGGGCGGGTGAGTTAGTGAGTGAGTTGAGCAAGCGAGCGTGGCGAAGACAAAAGGATACTACGGCAACTGCTGCTTCTGCTACGGCTGATGATGATGATGATTTTGCTGTCGAACGCGTTGATGTAAAAGGACAATCGCGAAATACTTTTTTTTTTTTTTGTACGATTAAAATTTAACTTTAACGAGCACACCGCGCAGCTAAGTAAATGAAGCAACCACAGTAGCAGTCGCAGCAAAAAAAAAAGGATAAAAAATACATTAAACCGTAAATCTCACTAGGAATATAAAAGGACTTTCTTTGTTTTTTTTTTCTTTTTTTGTTTTGTTATTAGTTGCACACATAAATAATATACACTAAATACACTAACACACACACACACACACACAACGTTGAAGTGACAGGATGTGACGTTACACTGACGCGCGCACGTGTGTAGTTGTAGCGCAATGGCGGCGGCTAACTGTTTTAACTTCCGTTTTGCGTATCGAATCGCACTGCCAACTGTCACGCTACGTTGTCGTTCGTTAACTGAGCGCCATCGACGTAATGCAGCTCTTTTAAATGTAACGTAAGCTTAAAATACGAATCAGCTGCGAAGCTTCGGCTGTGTTACGTCAACGGACTACGATAATTTAATGCTTCGTATCTCTTGTGCCACGAAGCAAAGAGAGCATGCAACAAAAAACGTAATGAAAGTGAAGTTGAAAACGTAGCAGCAACAACAACAAACACAGCAGCTGCAGCAGCAATGGAGAAATTTTTGTGACAAATAGATTTATCTGAAGACCAGTTGTTGTTGCTCTCGCGTTGCTGTTGTCACAAAGAGCGTTAGAACCTGGAGCGCATGCAAAATTTGAAAGAGTGTATTTTTGAGTGAGCACACGTGAAACGGTTAAAAGCTTATATAAATTTGTTAGATAAAGAAAACGTAAGAAGGGGTACCATGGCACATAGTTTGTTTACATGAGAACAGCTGATTGCATTCGTAATGCGGCATTTTTTATAAAAAACAAAATAATAGAAACAAAACATATAAGAAAAAAAAAACAAAAAAAAAACCTTAAATTCGAATAAGAAATTTCACATTTTGTACCAGCTATACGAGGTGTGTACAAATAAAAAGTGACTTTCTATTTTTCTCGACAAATCATCAATATCTATTTTGTCCCCTTCAAAGTAATCCCACTCAGATATAATACACTGGTGCCAGCGATTTTACCCATCCTCGCACACTTCCTGCGATGCGTGGTAAAGCGCCATCCTTTCATGTATCATTTCAGTTCTGAGCACAGCAAAAAGTAGCTGGGGCCAAGTTCGCTGAATACGGAGTCGGAGGCATGATTACAGTGTTGTTTTTTGTAGCCAATAAATCACGAACAAGCAAGGTCAAAATTTAGCAATTTCGGAACAAACTTCGCTGCCATAGGTTTCATACACAAAACAGCCGAAAAAATATAATGGCATCAGCCAACCGATATGCCGAAAACATCAGCAACTCCTTTAGTAGTGATTGCTATGCTTCTCCATAACAATTTTCTTCACTGCTTGAACGTTCTCATCGTCCAGAGCGCACATCGTCATTACATCTTCACGGCCTTCTGCGAAGAGCTTGTACCAATTATAAACACTTTCTTTTTCAAAGTATTCTTACCAAATGCCACAGACAACATTTTAAGCGCGTTGGAGCACTTAATTTTAATTTTTACACAACAATTAATACAGATTCTATGATCCATTTATCGCCAAGCACAGCAAAATTCATCTAACCTTTATATATTTCAAAAACAAACTAAAAAATCAAAATTCCTGATCATGTCAACCTTTTTTTGGGAACATGTGTAACAATATATAGAAGAAATCGAAATTTGAAAATTTAAAAATAGCTGTCCAACAACAATCAAAAATTTTCGGCACGAACGGTTTTTCATCGAGTACTCAGATAACAAAAATGTTTGCTACCGAAAATACTTTATATACTTAAAAACAGGTGGCATAGAGTGGGATCCTTTGCATTTCCGTCGTTAGCACAGCAAGAAATTCGTTTTGCGATTCTTTACAATTTTTTCTTTAACTCAAGCCTTCTAAATCTGTTTCCAAGTGGCTTCCAAGATGCCATACTGAACCCTATTCGGTAGAGAAGAGGCCTCGAGAAGAGGCCTCTCGGTCAAAATCTTCGACCGACGATAGAAATGTGTCCCTCATAAAGCCTTAAGTTGACAAAGTTACACAATTGACTCAAGAAATGATTGCTACGGAACTGGTTTTAAAGGGCAATTTGAAAAACCTCCAACACTCTAAACTATTCACTATTGAAATGCGCTATGCGACTGTTAAATTCATTAAGCACAACGTGCAAAATAATATTAAAGCGCTCTCTTTCAGCATAATACTGCAATACTTCAAGTTTGAAACGCATTATGAGCGCAAGTCTTCTATGCATTTAGAATGCACTTAAATAAGGTTGCATTGGTATTCAATAACAAGCGCTTTCTGCATGTATTATCAATCATATAAGCAACAATAACAATGCATGTTTCTCATTGCTTCCCATTTTTCGCTTTTCTATCAGTTTAGTGTAAAAGCGTGAGCGTTGAAAGACACAGAGTGAAAGAAAGAGAATATTTCTGCGTTCCTCACTCGCATTAGTCACTTGTTGTTGTTTGCTGATTATCCCTCTTTTTCCCTTTCTATGTTCACTAACGTTCTAGCTGATGTATGGTTTTGATAACGATTTTCTACGTACTCTCCGCAAACCATAAAGAGCTGCGTTCTTAAAATTCAAACATTCTTATAAACTTTATCAAAGCAAAGAAATAGGGTTTATACATTTGCAGAAATTTAATTTACCGTTGACCCTCGGAGCACTTTAAGTGCACAAATTAATTATAGGTACACTTGCTCGACAAAGCGTACACCACAGAAAAAATTTAAATTTTAACTTTAATCGCAAATATTTCAGCTAATGTTTTATGTCTTGAATAAAACTTTGTTTTATTATATAGTTTATCAATTTATCCTAACTAATAATATTTTTGAAACATTTTATTGCTCTAAACTATAGTTTTAATTAATTTTATGCAAAAACAGGTCAGAAAAGCACTACCGCAAAAGTCTGCGTACAGGCTTCTTTTTTCAAAGAAAATGATGTGTTAATAACTGGTAGGATAACCCATTCTCGTCAGTACATCCGTAAGATGTACTGACTCCGCATGGAGTCCACAATTTTTTTTTTTTATCTTCAGTTGAAATTTTTTCCCATTCGTCCATTATTATGTCTTTTTTATATATTTGAAGGTAATGGTGTGTTGACGGATTCTGGTTTCGAGTAAGTCCCACAAATGCTCTATGGCAATCAGGTCCGGACATTGGGGAGGTGTCCTCAACTGATGTTTGATATTACAAAGGAACCAGAGCTTTACTTTATGCGCACTGTGCTTGGGGGCGTTGTCTTACTGAAACAACACTTCTTGCAGCTTCAACTTCTGGGAACTTTGCAGCAAATTATCCTTCAAAACTTGGGTATAACTAATTTTATCTTTTATTGATTCAATAAATGTTAGTTTGCCAACATAATTGCCTGCCATACGCCCCAAACCACAACTCCATTTCCACCATGTTTTAAGTTTGGCAACAAATTTTCGTTTTTAAATGCCGTACTGCTCTTTCTTCATACCAGCTTTTTTTCCTTTTATCACGAAAATACAAAATTTGCTCTCATCCGAAAGAAAAACCTTGCTCCAAAACTATGGGGGCTTGGAAACGTACTCATTTGCAAACTCCATGCGCTTCTGTTTATTTACAGCTGAGATAGGGGGCTTCTTACGTGCAACTCGACCAGCTTTTTCTTTTAAATTTCATTGCTATCACATCGGAAATGATTTTTGAATACTTTTCTTCTACTTCTAATTTCAGTTGATGAGCTTGGAGTTTGGATTCTGTCGCACTAAATGAATGTCGTTTTTTCTCCCATTTTGTTAAGAGAGATGGATGATCTGATCGAGGTTTTGGCACCACTACTTTTCAAATTTTTCTATAGGATTTTCCCTCAAGATATAGCGCTACACTAATTTTTCGCCCATCCGTACAAATTTGATTTCCGTTGTTGTCAATGGCGCTATTAACATTTTTTTTTTTTTGACACTCGAATTGATTGATTAAAAATGAAGTAGAACTCCGAAGTGAGTTACTCATTTCTTAGAATATTTTTAGGTAGCGGCAATCGCATATTCGCTGATTCCACGAACATAGTATGCAGCTGTACGCAGACTTTTGCTGTAGTGCTTTTCTCACATGTTGTAGCATAAAATGAATTAAAACTATAATTTTAAGTATTAAAACACAGCAAAAATATTACAATATTAGTTAAGAGAAATTTATAAACTATATAACAAAACAAAATTTGATTCAATACATAAAACATTAACTGAGATATTTGCGATTAAATTTAAATTTCAAATTTTTTTGTGGTATACGCAGATTTTATTCCAGCAAGTGTATATGTATTAAGCTATTTAATAATAAGTGAAGTATTAAAGTAAACGCATCAAACAAAAATCTTCTTCTTAAGTATTTATCATAAAAAGGAAGAAATATAAGCTATACCATAAGTACTACTTGCTTTTATGATGTACACTTAAGCAAAAGACGTTTGTTTTTGTTTTTTTTTTTTTTTTTTCATTTTCTTCAATACATTTTCAGCAATTAAATTTGCTGAAATTATTTTCTCTTATAGTATATTTCACTTATCATTATATAGCTTTATATACCTATTTAATTTGTGTGCGTATAGTGCGCTGTGATTGCCAATATGAAAATTATATGTACCAATCAGCTTATCCAAATGAAGCTCCTTATATGCTTATCTCTTTCATTGACTTCCGTTAAGTTCGGCAAGTGTGGCCAATGCATTTAAAAATGTAAAAATTAAAAGCCATTCACAGTGCTTTTACGCCTTTTTTATACCATTCACACATAGTGTGAAATGGTATTATCAGTTTGTCTGAAAGTTTGTAACGCATTAAAGGAGCCATCGTAGACCCCATAAAGTATATACATATATTCTTGATCAGCTCGACGAGACGAATCGATCTAGCCATGTCCGTCTGTCTGTCTGTCCGTCTGTCCGCCTGGCGGTCCGTCTGTATGTTGTTGCGCATTTTTTGGGGTCCAATTTTTATGCTATCCAGTTGAAATATTGCACATATACTTCTTTTTATTGTAGTTTAATAGAGTATCAAGATTGACCTGCCACGCCCACTATTTGGGGTAGCTCCCATACAAACCTACTGCCCACTTTTGATTTTTTTTAAGAAAACTTCTTGAAATGCGATATGGTGCCTTTTAAGAGACAGCCGCTAAACATACATAGACAATTGGGCGTAGCTCGCCCACTCTTTGGGGTAAACCCCATACAAACTCACCGTGCAATTTTGTGCTTTTTATGAAAAAATCCTTCATTTAGATCAATATTAGCTTGCAATTTGAGTTTATGGATTTTAATGGACAACCGCTTCATACACATATACAAAAGGGCGTGTCCCGCCCACTTTTTGAGTTAGTCCCATATAAACTCACAGTTCACTTTTATGAATTTGTATGGAAAACGTCAATATCAACTTGAAATTCGATATGGCGGCATCTTACACATCTACTACATCGCTTCATACACATCTACTAGTGAGCGTGTACCACACGCTATTTAAACCTCCGCTTTTATGTATTACAATACTATTTAAAGTTTCGTGTGAATGGTATTAGAGCTTCGGTTCAACCGAAGTTAACGTTTTTTCTTGTTGCTTTTTTCGTTTTGTTGATCGCTTGGCATTGCCGTTAATGCTTATTTCAATAATTGATGAGCTTACTGACGTCTGGCGAACTTCCGGCGGCTGATTTCTACGAAAAACCGAGAGCCATATACAAACATATATTTTTTATGGCATTATCACATAATTAAATGGTGGCCAGTGCGACAGAGCGCCATTTTGTAATATTATGATGACGCCGAAGGCTTTTTAATATAATTATGCGGAAGTGTGTGTGTGTGTGTGTGTGTATGTGCGTGTGTGTGTGTGTTTTATATTATATATACAATACAAAAAAAAAACGAATGAAAAAAGTATATCCATTCCCCCATATATTTAAAAATGATTTATGATTACGAAAAATTGACTGTCCTTGTTGTTGTTGTTCTGTTGGTCATTAATGCGTAAACAGCTACGTAGATATATATCGGCGATTACTTTTCAAGTTTTCAGTTTTTTTTTATACGCCATTTTATAAATACCGGAAGTGCGCGCATAACACTTCCGGAAGTTGACTGAACTTTGAGTTATCAACGAAATTAGATTACACAGCAAAGTTCAAATGCCAATAACAACGAAACGAAACGAAATACTTAAGAAGCAGGTCAAAGTGTTCCAAAGTGACAGCAAAATATTTGGTAGAATATATATATATATATATAGTATATACTATATATATTTATTTTTTTATTTAAATATTTACGCTGAGCTGCATTTGTTTGCTGCGTATCCTTATCGCTGTTGCTGTTACTCCCAACTGCTACATTTTCTTCTTGACTTTAGCAACTCACCTTACAGGTAGGTGTCAGTAACATTCGCCTTTATGTATATGCGATACTAAACAGGAAAAGTTTTATGCTGTTCCTGCTGCCACTTCACATTGCTGGCTGGCTGTCTCTCTGTCTGTCGTTCTTTTTAAGCGTTTTTTGGTTTGTTTTTTTTTTGTCTTTTTTTTTCTGACTGTCACTTGGGAAATTTTCATTGTTGACATTTTATACATTTTATACATCATTTGTCGTCTACATGTGCCGCTGTTGAGTGCTCTCGTATTTATGAGTGCAGATGAGCTGTAGCCATTCCATGCATTTCATCCACAACAATTTTTCTCTGGTTTATTTAATTTTTTGAATCGTATACCTTTCTTTTTTTATGGTCTTATATGCACATAAATTTTATGATTTCATAAACAAGCACACAACTGTTTTTGTTTGCTGTGCGCTTTATTTTATGTTGCGCGTTTGGAATTTTTGTTGTACATCAAATTCTTTAAATACATAAAAGGATAATAAGAAAGTGTTAGCTATTAAGTACCAAGTAGGTTTAAACGAAAAGAGATTTGGTAATAGAAAAATGTATGCATTTTGTAGCCGTTGCGGATGCTATAGAGTGCTGTGGACAATTTTGTTGCGTATGAAATAATTAGAAATAATTGTTTGCCAGCGTTCATTTTTTTCAGTCTTCGTAGCCACTTTTATATGCACTTTCCAACATAGCCTTCAGCATATTCGACGAATTTTCTTGTGAAATGCTATTAACAGTTTGTCTGTGAATTTGTAACGCATTAAAGTAGGCTTCGTATACCCCATAAAGTATATATATTCTTAATCATACAAACCACCTCTCCGACTTTTTGTATGAAAATTCCTATCGACCAGCTCATTTCCTACCATATTATTGTATCCTGGCACACACAGCAAGCCGCCGAGTTTTTCAATAATAGCAGTGCTTCCTGCACTAGTTTGGACTTGACGGTGTTTGAGCTTAACGCTTGTAACACCGCCTGACTGTCTGATAGAATAGCAATCTCACAATTGCTATAGCCTCTATCTAAATTGTACTGTGCACATCTAATTATAGCGCACAGTTCTGCCTGAAGTATACTGGTATATCTGCACAAGAGCTCCCAGTGGTTTATTCAAGATCTACGACTCCTAGAACAGTTTCTTCTGTCGTTAAAGATCCATCTGTATACCACTTCATCGTATGTGGTTTAAAAGCATGCAACTTTTCCGATGTCCAAGTCTTCTTATCGGTCCATTTGATGGTGAAGTTCGGATTGACGACATTCCTCCATGTCATCTTATTACAGTAAGTATCAACAAAAAAGTTAATATAGTGGCTTCTTATGGGCGAACATCTTACATATAGAGAAATATATGTGATTTCTTCATTTTAGGGACTGCGCCATGCGTGGTGTCACCGCCCACTTTTGGGAATATTCAAAAAAAAACTTTATCACATCAGGCAAAATCAAATTGACATTTGACATGGTGGCTTCATATGGACGGACAATTCGCATAATTATCAAGCGGCGTGTCACGCTCACTTTTGGGTAGGCTACAACAAGTTTGCACCACCGTTTAGGTTGTTAGATTTTACAAATACCTACCAAAATTCACAGTTTGAAACTTCATCTGAATGATATGTATTAAACCTTCGGTACCGCACCGAGGTTAACGTTTTTTCTTGTTTCGATTTTGGCTTGTTTTTCGTTCTTCATTTTGATGCCTATTGACTTCTTTACATATCAAACTCTTTGGCCCATGTCTCATTACCAGTTATAGTGCGTCCCACAAATGTGGAATCAGAGATGGTCAGTCTTATGCAAATTATCCACCAAAAATCGAACGAACGAACGAACTCGTAAGAAATGGACAGATGACGTGTAATCTCTCTTAAGAAGAAATGACGATTATTATTTCACATTTTCGATGTTTTCGTCTGTTGAAGAGGTAGAACGAGGTCGGGAACGAGACTTGTCTTCGACGATTTATAACACTGGTACTTGCTTGTTTTTGATAAAACTGATTTAGCATAATACTTTTCTAACATTCCCAGATAGTTGGCACACCAAATTCCGTTTAGGGCGAACTCAAGTTTTGTCAAATCTACTAACTAAAGCAGCTGATGTAAACAAAGTGGTTGGCATAGGGTTAGTAAAGTTTGGTATCGTAATTAAGGACAGTGCGGCAAATTAACAAACAAAAAAAGAATTCAGAAAACTCATTCGGATGATGTTTTTAAATTACAAATTCCACAAACAGGTGATGGAGTCGTTTTTAAAAGTCCATAGTAATAAGAAAAGCTATTGATTGCCATTCAATTGGCAATGAGTAAAAACGATTATCTTGCAAACGGCCCAATTAGCCCACAAAAGTCCATTTGGATACGTATTCACTGTGTAGCATATGTATATCCGTTCCGATGTGTGGAAATTGTGTGATGGCAACAAAGGGTTGGTGTGCTGGGTTTGTTTACCGCCAACGCATAACTTTTAGACAGAGTAAGCCTCGGATACGATACCTTTTGATGACGACCACCGGGAGAACATACGAGAGGTTCACCGAGCATGCTTTGAAAATATCAAGTCAATTGGACGACATTCGCAAACTTGTAGTGCTAGTAACAATAACTGGCACCAGTTGCAGATATTCCGTTGAGAAATATTTGTATTTCATAATTCAAAATTGGTGCACTACATTTACTCGCCTGACATCTACATACAACCTTTAGCTATGTAATTGTGTAGTGTATTAATCAAACTGTAACAACACACTAACTATGTAACTAACACTTAGTGCTCATAAAAATTTTTAATGCTTCAAAAATTTTATTACTTTTTAATGTTAAAGCATACTTCAAAGTGGGTGAATAGTGACGCCGGAAAATCTGAATGGCATTTTGTCTGTACTTCCGTACGCTTCTCACTTCATACGCGAATCAAAGTCAGGCACTACAACGCAACAAACTCATCAAAAGTGTTAATGAGCTGACAGAATGACAGAGCTCAAGTGTATGTACACTCGCAGATACACAAACACATACATATACATATACATATATGTATGAACGTACATATACAAACAGGCGCTACGCGAGCTCACACTGCGCAGCATACCAAAAGAGCCTACAATTTCGTTGTTTCTCCCACTTGAAATGCAACTTTATATTTATTTTTTCTATAGCTATCATTATGCACTTGACACATAAGTAGTGTGAAATTATACAATTAGTTTGTCGGAAAATTCTGAGCTGTTTTTTTATATACTTTTTATATAGATGTTACTTTAATTGATGGCATCAAATATGCAGTAGATCATTATAGAAAGCAAATATTTCAAATTGGCACAAATTTGCGTAAATATTATTATTGCCAGATTATAGTGTACATATTAACATATAATTAAGCATTAACAGTTTAAGTAATACCTCGAAATATAAGTTGCTATAAAAAAAATGTACTTTATAGCAAATCCAACCAGTGTGCAGTGTCGCAAGTGAGTTAGCATAGTATAGAAAGTTACTTATTCGCATTTACAAGAATTTTTTTATTTTGACATTTATAAATTTTGATTCGACATCGTGTGCAGCGTATTAAAACTTCGTTTCCACGCCACCTAACGCAGTTTTTACATGTTACAGCAATGCGTATGTGTAATTTTCACTTAGTTTCGTAATGAGACAATGGTATACACTGCTTTCAAGCGCCAGTTTTCACTGCCATATCCTGCAATCGCACCAGCACATTTTCGCTGGTATCTCTTGCTGCTACTTGAGCTTCAAGTGTTTTTACAAGCTGATTTTCATTTCGGCAGTTGATAGCATCATATAGTGCATGCCTCTACCTCTCTACTGAGTCCCTCTGCCATAGTTTTCTTTACATGCAGACATAAAAAGATTAAATTAAAATTTTAATTAAAACAAGCACTTGTGCCATCTCAATTTTATAACGTCTACTGCATATATGAAGGGGCAAGGCGACATAGCATCTTTAATGCGCCACAACGCCAAAAAGTATGCTTTAATTTGGCGTTCTGTATTAATGAGTGATACAACTTCATTCCCTAGCTGCGTTATTCATAACGCCAAACAATGCTCGCGTTGCTCAACTCAGTTCAACTCAACTCAGCACAACTTCAAACTACTCAAATGTCAACTTGAAAAAGTTTTTGATGGTATGCTTCATATACGATATACATATTATACCTACCATATACAATAAACAAGATAGTATAAAGAGGCAGGTTCATTCTTCGCCTCAGCTTTTGTCTGTATGCACATCAAGGCGCACATGTGCTGTGCCTTTGTCTGCCACCAACGTTGGCAACGGCAACGTCGACGGTTACGACTATGAAGCATCATGCTACTTGGTGCATTATGGCGTTTTTCTCTACCACAACGCCACCAACATTGGCTAAAGAGTCTGGCAGGAGGTTTTATGTTGCTGACGTTGAGTGCGCTGTTGTATAGAAGTGCACAATGAGCTGCAAAAGGTAATTTATAAAGCGCAAGTGCATATAAATAAAATGGAGTACTCGCATGGTTGGTAACCCGTGATTGTCTATTTGGGGTTTATTTCTTATTTTGAGTTCATGGGACATTAAAGTATGTAGTTGTTAATAAATCTGCACTGCTTTAACTACAGTAGATGTTTTGATATTTCTAACGGAATATATTATTTTGTTACAATTTAACAATTTAACAACTTACGAATTACTTTGTCTTTAAATGTTGTATTGCAATACCTCATTAACAATTGCATGTTTCGAATTCGCTTGCTTGCAGCTTACCGAGTACGCAGTTAAGCTGGCTATCTACGAAGTAGAACTAAAGTTCACATTCATACAGGGGCGTTCCATTTTTGAATAGGTGTACTCTCTCATCAGTGCTTGATTTTGTTGCTTCAACGCTTTATGTTCCAATGGATTTATCTATATTTTATATAAGTGTGTATATTGTAAAAATATTCAACTACCATTTATTGCAAAAACGGCTGCTCATTTATTACTTTGCAAAATAAATTCATTCATTAACGATTCAAGATTAATTATATTGATCTCGTCATGATAAATGTGCAGCATTGCTTCTTCATTCTTGCAGTAATGTAGCTCTTCACAAAAAAAATGTTGGCAGTTTTATAGTCGAAACTTTTTCGTAAATTATTTGATAAACAACATTTTTCAAGCGAACTCTTAAAATTTAACGTTTTTTGTTACTAGCCATAAATATAGATTTGTTTATTTGTAGGATTTTCATTTGTAAATATACACAGGACATTTTTCAACGAAAGGGGTTAGAATATTTTGAGTAAAAAAATCATCAACACAATCACTACGAAAAATAACGCACACGCACAACGCCACGCTTCACATGAATTGTGTAAGCACAGATAAACTTGGAAATATAAGTAAACTCTTAATAAACTTCATATTATAATTACTTTCTGGTACGCAATAGCTTAGAGTAGGACCAAAAGAAAGATGAAATAAAACACGATGTTACAAACACGATTGAAAAAATAATTAAATATATTCAAGTATATAGTTTTCACATCGATGTCCCTGCTCGGGCGTCAATAAAAATATTGCATGCGAAGATCGAGAGATTGTGTAAGTGATAGAAACTTCAAGTTTTTATGTGTATAACCTTATTTTTCTTCTTCAGATAAACTATATTAATCAAACTAGCTAACCCCACTAACAGAGATGGCCCCATAAAAAGTTTTAAATTTAAGTTTTTGTAATATTTCTTTTTCTTGTTTGCTTTTATTGTTAATAGTATTCTATTCAAAACATTTAACCGCTATATTTTCTAGGGGGAGGGGGGATGTGATCTTTTGCAGAAATAGAAAATAATTTGACCAGTCTTTGAGAAACGGCCAAATTATTATTTTATTCTTTTGCAAACGTTCGAAGCAGCTCACAAACTTCCGTTTGGACATGTATCCTTTGGGTAAACCACAGAACCTCCGTGTGAGAAGGCAACCACTTTCCATTATTATGGGTTGGTGCGCTGGGTTTGGTGCCCGCCACCGCAAAATAACATTTAGCACTGCAGACACAGAGGAAGCCTCTGATACAATCTCCAATAGATGACGATGCCCGCAAATGATTTTGGGATCATGATTTACGGATATGCAACTGGAATGTACTGCCACTACATAGGGCTGTTGACACGACATACAGCTCGTTGATGCGCTCTAAAAAATCAAAACTGACATCACCGCAACACAGGAAATGCGATGGATAGGACAGAGCAGCTCAAAAAAGGCATACTGTGAGGCATCCTATTATAGTTGCCATGCGGGGCTGCACGAATTTGAATGCGGTTTCGCGGTTAGTAGGAAACTACGCGGTCTTGTCTGCAGTTTCATACCTGTGGATTGTGACAGCGTCTTTACTGCACTGCACTACGAGCACTGCACCAATCAGAATGCAAAAATCGTGCTTGGCGATTTCAACGCCAAAATTGGGAAGGAAGGAATCTTTGGCCCAACAGTCGGAAAATTTACGCTTCACGACGCTACCTCCAGCAATGAAGAGAGGCTAATCGACTTCGCTGAAATTCAAAACATGGTAATCAGTAGCACTACTTGGCGCACTCCCCATCAAAACGCACGCAACGCTACTTAGGGTTCACTAAGCAAATTAGAAATAGAGCCCTCGTAGGAAGATAAAAATCTATAAGACACTGATAATCCCGCTGCTGCTGTATGGCGCAGAAGCATAGACGCTAACATCAACGGATGCAGCGTCTTTAGGAGTGTTCGAGAGAGAATTCGTAGGATTTTTGATCCTCTTAGAGTTCTCGTCAAGTTTTGGACCAGCAGGAACTACAAGCTGTATGAGCTGTATGATGAGGTTGACATAGTCCAGCGCATAAAATTCCAGCAATTGCACTGGGCTGAACACCTTATCCAAATTAACCCCCAATCTCCAGCACTAAAGGTTTATGGGAAAAACCTGAACTTGGTTAATGGACGGCGTCAGTGAGAACGTTCGAACTTAAGATGACAAGATCTGGTCTCTGCAACTAGAAACACCTAAGTAAGTAAGTAAATAAGTAAGCAAAGTTTCGTCGCAACATATCGCCTGCAACATTCAAATATGGCCGTATGACACACGAATAAAATCAGCAAATTGTTTTCCCCTTCATTGCTGTTAGAGCAGATCAGAACATAGACAAATTAAAAATTCTACAGGTGCGAGAGGTTGAAATATAGTTTCATAAAAAATTGAAACGAAAACCAACAGGAAAATAAACAGCAAAAATACATAATAAAATGAAAATCTATGCGAAAGATGAGACAACTCTGGACTCAAAAATGACAAAGTGCCAAAAGTTCGGCAGAAATAGTGTATTTATCAATATTTTCATGGTGTTTTGGATTATTTCTTCATTCGGTCACTCTACAGTCACAAAAAGTGTACTAGCGTACAATAAAACTAGAGAAAATACCAATAATGAATAAAGCAAAGACAATTGCTTTGCGCAAATGGTGAATATACTCAATGCATGTATTTTTGAAATGCTTTTATCTATTGATTCTTTATATTTGAATAAAAACATGGTGTGATTATTTTTATTAAATTTATAACGACAATTTTAATTTTAATAATTTCTCAACACTACTTAATTTAAGCAGGAAACCTAAAATACAAATGAGTCTATTTAAAATAAATCCCAGACTTATTAAACTAGTACATCGAAATACGATATCTAACTAGATTTCTGCTGTCTAGTACAGTTTGAGCAGAGCAAATCCCAGCGTTCATTACATTTTAATTACAGTGTTGTAAAAAAAAAAGAATAGAAAAAAACCCTACAAAAAAGTATTATCTCAACTAAACCACACGCGTATTGAATTAAAACAACATTAACAAAAAATAAATTTCAAAAAAAAAAAAATTGTTTTAAAAAATATCACAGAAAATGTTTACAAAAAAAATAATCGTAAAAAGGATACACGCTGCCGCAAAAACAATGCACAAATCCTATTTGAGCGCCCCATGCAATTAAATACACAATGCGATGAGGGAGATAAAATCACAAACACACACCGATGAACATTAGATCTGGCACACACATACACACATATATAAAAGCACCTAAGCCGGAAGTACACAAATCGCAAACGCGAAGGATGTAAAGTGCGCAATGGCTAAGTTGGACAGTAAAAACTACTAACTGCAAACTACAAACTCAAAACTAAAATAAACACTGTGGCAATGATTCAAAAAATGTATTCAAAATGTGTGCGCCAGCGAGTGAGTGTTTTTGTGTGGGGCTCCTGTGTTTTTGTACATTTTTTTTCGTCAGCGTGTCCTTTTTTAAGCCGCATTACAAGTGCATGTCCTTGTTGTCCATTCGTTCGTTCGTTCGTTTGTCTGTCCATGCTGGATTACAATCGCTCTTGCATTGACATGAACTCCACTTCACTACACTCCACTCCAAAATGGCGTCGCAGCTGTGCACTTGCATCAGTTTTGTTGGTTTTACGCTGTGGGCGATGGCAGCATGCAGCGTAAATCCCAGGGTCACAACTCAAAAAAAAAATAATAAAAATAAAAATAAAAAAATAAGTTATCGAAGCGTTTCTGAAGCCTGGAATACTACGTGTACTATGGAAAAAATATTCACGTAAACAACTGACTTTGCTTTAGCTTAACATGTTATCGAGCTTTTTGCTCAGTTGTTGTTGCTCGGCATTTAAAACGCGCCGCTGAAAATGTCCCACTGTGATGTGTTAAGTTGAGTTGAGTGAATGACATTGAGATTGTTAGGGATTAGCTGTACCACTGCTAATTGTTAAGCGCTACATATGGGATTTCTAAGGATTTCGCATGTATTAGATATGTGCTTTGGGTGAATTAGATGTGTTAATTAACTTGGGCATAGTTGAGAAACATTTGTACTGTATAAAAGTGCACTGCAAGAAAATATGTTTAGAGTAATGGAAGCTAAATTAAAAATTATCACTGTTCTTAGATATATTATTGTATTACGTTGTCTGTGGAAAAA
The DNA here is from genome assembly GCA_035044765.1 of Leucophenga montana. Taxonomy (NCBI): domain Eukaryota; kingdom Metazoa; phylum Arthropoda; class Insecta; order Diptera; family Drosophilidae; genus Leucophenga; species Leucophenga montana. The sequence continues at coordinate 72,396 of JAWNNQ010001629.1, read as the reverse complement.
GCTAAAAATACGTTAAATCAGAATCTAAGTGGAAAGCATCTATAAAGTTTAATATACACAAAGTAGACTGACTGTCTAAGTAAGACCATCCAAGAGGCATACGTATAAACTGCAGCGAACAAAATGGCAGAATATTGTTGAAAGAATCTTGAAGAATTATACTAGCAATTTGTTGCTGGTAAACTGTAGTTGGATAGTTTTTTTTTTCCACCCAATTGAGTAGTGTCCAAAACAATCGATACTTTTGCGCCTCATCTCGATAACACAGGTCAACATGGTTTAGTTGTTGGAAAGCTAAGGGTCATTTCCGAAGTAATTTGCTGCGTAGCATCCGAATTCTGAGTCAGAATTGTCCCATCACGTCAGGACTTTGAGATATTTGAGGTTATGTAGCCGAAACGGTGTTCTTAACAAATTTTGAGGTTATGTACAGGGTGCAAAAAATTGTTGTGGTCTGTCTCTCCAGTTACATCATTTATTAACACTCTTACCCTTTAATTTAAGAGTTCAAGAGATCAATTACGATTTTTTTCGCAAAGTTATGGCTATTAGAAGTTACGAAATATATCACAGGTCTACAAGTACCGCGGTCATGTCAGTTGTTGGAAAGCTGACGGTCATTTCCGAAGTAATTTGCTGCGTAGAGTCCGAATCTGGGGTCAGCATTGGCCCATCACGTCAGAATTTTGAGTTATTTGAGGTTATGTACATAACCTCAAAAGTAGGTACATATGAAATAAACTCTTCTTTATTCAATAGAAAGTGAATACAAACATCACATATTGTTTATTTCAATTTAAAAAACATGTTTTTCATTTGTTTTATGGTCTTTGAAACGTTGACAATAGTAACTATTCTCCATTTAGTGCTTTTTTTATGAATTTTAATATTGACCAGTATACCAAAACTAAAATCCCGGAACCATACCGGAACCAAATACCGAAAGAAATTAGAACCGCTACAGATCCTTATACCTAAAAGTAACGTTTCGGTACATACCAAAACCGAGACCGAAATCCATTTCGGTTTTATTGCCTCATTAAAAAACACCATGTTGCTAGCAAAATGCTGCAAGCGATATGTTGTTAATATAGCTGAAATAGAGGTGGTATTGATATCAATTGCTTTATACGCTTGCTCTCTAGCCTAGGTACTTCACATATTTGGTGAAATCGAGTATAACGGTTCGTTGACTTGCATATTTAAACTGATTGAACTAAGTGAACACCTAAATTATTTGGCTTGCAAAAACTTAAGATAATTGCTATTCTTATGCATTGATCATCGATAGTCAGGATGTATTTAAAGCCTATACAGAATAGGAAAGAGAACAATGAAATTGAACTCTAATATAAACCACTCCAGTCTAAATCGAGTGTTAATAAATCTATTGCACAAACACGAACACACACACAGACACTACAAAACTTTTTCACGTTTTCAATACACATTGCAAAGATATCAAACCATGAGTTATTTTAAAATGGAATAGACCACATTGACTGCACGAAATGAAGCAATTAATCACTATAAAACTTAGAAGCACAAAGAAAAACTAATAAAATCTAGTAAATGGCAAAAAGAGTGCATGAAAAAAAAAATGAAAATGTGAGAAAAAAAATCTAACTAAAATAAAGTAATTCACTTGGTTCATTTTTACTCATTTCATTTTAATGGCTGTCATTCGGAGGAGCAGTAGAAACGACTTCCTGTCAGCTTTGCAAGACATACATAGAAAGAGACATGTAATTTTTTTGTCTCTTTCATGCGCATGCCACTACATATCGCTGTCTTCACCTACAATCGGCTTTATTACTATTCCTGTTGGTATGCTAACATTATATCCTGTCGTTATCCTTTTTACAAACTATTTCATTTCACCGCAAAACACTGCGTGCACATCCGTTCGTTCGTTCGTTCGTTCGTTAGTACGTTTGTACGCCTGTAAATATGCAGCAGTTGCTACTGCTAACTCTTATGCTGCACGAGCGTCATTTCCTGCACTAACACATACAAAAAAAAAAAAAAGGAAATCATAAAAAAAGAAATCTATATAGTGCCTTTGAGGCTGTCTCTAACGGCTTCACTCAGGACATTCCTAACACAGGCCGCTGCACAGAACTCAACTGAACTGTACAGCATTCAACGTCGTCGTCGCCGACGTCGTCAGTGCATGCATGTGTAAATTTAAAATAAGCACCTCATTAAATTGAAAAATGTGCACAATTTGCAGGACATTATATAGTTTAAATATATACATAGATCTTTCTTCACATGCGCGCACTCTACGCTTAGAACTTTTGCCTTCCGGTCAGCTCCCAGTACGGCTTGTCTGTCCATTTGTGTCCGTTTGTGTGTGGTCACGCTTTGCTCTTTTCTCTCGTAAGCGTTGGCAAAAGTTATTTCCTACTCAAATTGCTACAAATTATTTTAATGCAACACACACAGACATATACTATATGCATACAACTTCCGTTTCCGCTCTGTATAACACTTAAAAACTTGTGCACTAAGCTACTATACATACGCATAACTGCCTTGAGCTATTTCGCAATATTGCGCAATACTTGCTTTTAAGCCGCTTATTAATACTTTTTGACTTTTCATTTATAGTCAACCATTTTATTATTATTTTAATAAAGCGTGCAAGTCTTTTAAAATCAACATCATTGACAGCGCAAAAAAAAACTGCACAAAAGCGGCTTAAGCTGCATTTTACGCTTCGAATTGAATCTGCATGCAAGGCAAATGCATGCGATTCGATGCGATTCGATTCGATTCGATTTCGCAAGCCACAGCAACAGCAAAGCATTCGAGCACTGTTGAACCGTCTTTGTCTGGCATTTTACTCATATGCATTATTGAGCATTAACCTCATTTCACGCAGTCAATTTATAACATTAAACTCAGCCATGACAGCCAACAATCCTGACTGCGAAGCACATCGAAGTCATATCCTATGTGTAAAGCTGACTTTTGATACTCATATCCAGATACTCGTATATATATACACTTGGCTTGCTGTTCGTTCTCCAGTGTGCGTTGCAATTTTCCATGAGCTGCTGCACACTGCGTGCGTGTAATGCAGTAAGCGTTTAATAATCCAATGAACTGTTGCAGTAAGAAATAAATTCATATAAAGGCGATTTATTCGATAGATGAAGTAGCACAACGTAAAATGAACTCACAATGCTTTCGCTGGGTTTTATAATACTGTACAGCACTGTGCTGCAGTGTTGAGATGCCGCAACATATAAAGAGAAAAAAACTATTGTTGAAAATATTATATACCTATTTATGTAGGTATTATAAGCGTAAATTAGAAAACTATAAAGTATAGTATAAAGATTTGTTATGCATTTTAAACCCTATACCCAGATATGTACATAGATAAATATTAATTTAATGAAATCAAGCCGGAAGTGAAACCAGACATTTTACGCTGCCTACTTGCTTTTATTATTTATTTTATTATTTATTTTATAAGTATTTGGCAATTTATTACGAAGAAACTGAAACCGTTATTATAAATTTTCAAATAACCGATAACATCTAAACTATAATTTTTACCGAAATGACGGAGTTAAAACCGATATGTTCATACAGATACGTTTCCGGATTTTTTTAGCAGACAGCTCATGTAGAGCTATGAAATAAAATTTAACTTGGCGCCCGAGCAGGGACACTGATGATATAGAGCCTACAAGTCTGTGTAAAAACAGCCTACTGTATGTATGCCTCTAGGAAGGGTTGTAAAATGAAATTTAGTATGGCGCCCGAGCAGGGTCACTGAGAACACAGAGTCTGCATGTCAGCATTATAACGATTTGGAAACCTTGGTACTATTGTAAATAAATATAATTTTCAAAAGAATTTTGTCTAATTTATGTTTGTTCTATTTAAATAATGTATATCAACGTTTAAACTTTTTAAGGTTGCCTTGTAAAACAATTGACTCATTAAATAAACACCGAATTTTAAAGAGAATTCAAGAAATAATACAAAGCTACTACACTCCAGCAATAAATATAAATATTTTTTGTATTGCGTGCACGTAAAAGACTTGTAATTTATATATGGAAGAAAACAAATTATCGACAATTACTCTAATAGTACATGAAAGCAATTTCTTGCTGCATTTCATACCAATACACAAATGGTTATGCTAACTTACATGTACATACAATGTAGTAAAGCCTGAACATAACAAATTATACAAAATTTTTTATAAACAAGCCAAGTAATTACCATACGATTTTGCAAGTGTTTGGCTACAGACTTGATTTATGCGTGCAATGAAGCACAATTTGTAGAGCAATTAGCAACACTGGTTAGCAAAAATTTGTTAATTCACAGGGCATGTGTGTGTTTGCTTAAAGCAAATATTAAAGAAACAAACACAAAATATGTAAAACCGTTGCAAAACACAAACACAGACAAGCACTAAAAAACACCACAAAACCAGTGTTGTGTTTTGCCTAATTAAAGCTTTATACGTATGTTGGTACATATGTATGTATTATATAGAAAATAAAAGCGTATGTTCAAAGTCATTCAACTCATTATAAATTAATTAACGCGCTGACGAGCTAAATAAAATAAAAAAACAAATAAGATATAAAAGTTATCTCAAAATAATTACACGCCACATAAGTTTTGAATGCACACGCGCAGACATAGCGCAAACAAACAGATAGACATAGAGACACACATGGATGTATATCAGGCTACACTCACAGCAGACATGCTTAAGACTACTCAAAATGTTGACACTTAAAGCTATCACAGTTGCAAGTTGAGTTCTATGTACATATAAGCAACTGTTAATGGGAGAACTTGAATGGATTTTCAGTATGGCTCATTATATAACGCGAGCAACATGTTCCAGCATTACTGATTTCAACTTTGAACGCGCCAAACGATGCAGAAATCGCCAACAACAGCAACAACAACGACAGAAGTCAACTGTCAACTGGGCGGCAAACTCGTTACTCAACGTTTTATGCCAAACCGAAGTATCAAGGCACAAGTTGGCACTAACTAGCTTTGTCACACACACACACACACACACACACACACACACACACACACACACACACACACATATGCAAACACTCATTATTCATTCAATGCAGTTAGTCAGTCATTCAATCTTTGTATGCACATATTAAGCCCCCTCACCCCTACGCCTAGTTAAATATGTGCCGCAGCGAATGTAACACATCATTATGCTTATCACTTGCAGCAGTTGGCAGTTGCAGCATGAAGATTGAATGCAGTTGGCAGTTCCCACATGCGCTTAAAAGTATGCAACACTTGCGCGATTTTAACAATTTCAGCATCAAATAGTTTGCATTTTACATCCATTTTCTGAATATTTTTGGAAAGTGGAGGTTTGGCATAGTTGACAGTTTAAAATATGTGCATAGGACATGTAATTAAAATGACAAATATTTTATTGTTATACAATATAAGCTTCAATTTGCACTATTTTACTTGTTTTTATCTAAAGTTAATAGCTTTCACATTTCATCAGCTTCAGATCACAACCTAAGTTTTTAAGTGCTTCAGGTGTAGCTTTAATTATCATCCGTGTGTAAGCAATTGTCGTTGGAACAATCACAACGTAAATAATACGTAGCAACATAAATAGGTACAACAAAAGATACTTAACCCAATAGTCATGGCAGACAAACTTCTGCACACAAACTTCAAAGTTATTGAACATCGTTTTGAACTTAAGGGAAAAGAGTAGTTAAGAATGTGAAATAGAGTGCAGAAAAAGTAAGTAAAAAAGTAGGTAGGTATCGAGACAGATACTTTGTTGTATTATTGGATATATTAAAGTGATACAGTGGCGTAGTCATGGAAGTACTTTAGGAGGGTATTATTTATTAATAAATAGAATAAGTTTCAGTTTGTATTTATGAATTATCTCTACTCAAATATATAAGATTATACAATATTATAAAGATTTATTAATTATACGATTTGGACGCGTGTTTTCAGTGATTGGAGAGGAAAAGAAAGACTGATGAGTGCTGTCAAGTCAGTGGTATCACATGGCAGTGCTGCCAGGTTGCAGGTTGGAGTTACCAAGCTCTGTTGAAGTGTTACCAAGATCGCTACAGCACTCCTCCACCAGATTGCCAAATCATGTATCATATGAGCTGTTGGAGTTTGTTTCCACTTCTCGTTGTTTTGTGTTTGGCCGGGGATGAGCCATCAGGTGGAGTAGATGCGTTCTGGTCGCTCTTGCTTGTCTGCTAGAGATTCTGACTCGAACTGTTGTTGCGCTATGTTAGTGCTATCATTGTCGCTTATATATGCTGATTTGAGTCTATCAAGAGCAATATTACCGTGAATAATTTTGGAGTGCTCTCGTTGACCAAAAATGGGCCTTCGTAGAGCTTAGGGCCTTCGTAGAGCGACGTCAGTGCTGGTTTGATTTTGTCGATGCGAATGAAGACATGAGTCGCTTTTTCCAGCCGAGGATATACGAATATGGCACTTTTGCCGTGATGAGCTGTCGTTTGTGTCTGACTTTGTTGCATAGTACAACGTAGTTGTTGTACGAATTCAACGGCAGAAGTATTGTTACTGCTTTCAAACATATCGCCGGGAAGCTTTAAAGTTGTACCGAGAACAAATTCAGCAGGCGATGCATTGATATCTGGTTTAAATGTGGAGCGTAACCCAAGTAATATGATGGACAGTTGACATGACCACTCTTTATGATTAATACACATAATGGCGGCCATGAGGGTTCGATGAAATCTTTCAATTTGAGAATTAAAGGTTTTTATAAACATTTGAGCTGGCTGCGAATCGATGGACCGACAAATGTATACGAAAATTCTGTGTCCTTAAAGCAGCTTTCGGGTATAAACTTTCTAATATATTCCACAACACGTTTTGGTTTATCACCAAAGAAAACTTCACTCACTGACTGCTCTCTTTGCATATGGCATACTTGCATATATCACTCTTCTTTAAAGCACTATTACTCTATTTGTTTAATATATTTATAAAGTTCAAGATATTATATCTCCTTCCACTCGACTTAATATGGCACAACAATATCCATCAGGCTTATAGAATGTGGTTATGAAAGAACCTCAACAATCCTAAACAATCCTAAAAGGAGCAGGGGAGATTATTACCGAGAAGTACAGATTATTTTATCTCTATGCTGGACTTCAATAAGAATTTCGATGTTCGAAACCGTTCCCGACAAGATTGTCAAGGACAGCAACAGCAAATAGCAATATGAAAATCATTGAGTATCTTTACAGAAGGCTCAAAACTGGAAAACAGAGTCGGTGATGGGGTATACACGCCAGAAATGGGTATCAATGCCTCTTTTAGACTCACGGATTACTGTAGCGTTTACCAAGCGGAAGTCGCTGCCAACCAGAACGCAATGTTTTATCTAGAATCATCCAGTACAAGAGAGAAAGAAGTTCACCTATACTCAGACAGCCAAGCATTTCTATTTTACGTGGTGCCCATTACAAACCTTTTCACTAGCTAGGAGCTAACGGCTAGTAGTTAGGTAAATCATTAGATATTGTTTTTGTTGTTATAATTTTAGGTACTGTGGCATTACAAAGAGCACTGATGAACTCACTAATACTATTGCATTTTTGTAGTAGTTGTATGTGTGTAGATATATGTGTGAGCACGTATATGTGCAAATGAAACAGCTGATCCGTACGCGTGCGACTCTTTGCAAAAGACTACTCAAAACTCTTTCATTTGTTATTGTTGTTTTAATTATCCTCGTATATTCTTGCTTATATAATGTAATTCCTTTTTTAGACTAGTTTATTCAATTACATCAGCTTAATGCTGATCATCAAGCAAGCAACACCACTGGTCAACTAAAATACATACTTCAAAACTATCACTCAAATCTAGATACAATAAATTACTCAGTGCAATTGAAAACACTTAACTAGCCAAAGTGGCAGCACTAGCCAACTAAATAACCTCATAAAAACTCAAATGTTCAAGAAGAAATGCTGCTGCTTTAAAAAACACAGAAAAAACTAAAACCAAGGAATTGTTACATCTAAGAACAGACAGACAGCAGGCTTACCGCCTTTACAGCAACTCTCCTACTACGAGTATTACTTAACTCTAAGCCAAAGTAAACCAATACGCGTTCCCAGAAGAGCTCGTTGAGTTGCCATTGTAATTGGATAATTACAAAAATGTGTCTTGAAGCAATGAGTGCAAAGAAGATAAAAAAAAAACGGAAATGAAAGAAAGACACTCAGAAAGTAATAAAAAAGTAAGATAAAGATACTGTACAGCTTTGTAATAGTATGTGGAGTAGCTGCTTCGGAAGAATTGTATTTGAGAGGTAAGTTTCATAAGTACTTGAAAAATATGTATCTAAAAAAATATCGAAACAGCTACGATATGTTAGATAAGTTTAATAGGCACGCTTCAGGTTTACAGACATATTTAATGATTCTCGTATAAATTTTCCCTGACACATAGAACTCGGCGCCCGAGCAGGGTCATTTCTGGTTGTGCTTATAACTTTTCGATATTATGAAGCATAAAAACCTTGCAAAATCTAAATTTCATGTTATCCTTTACAACTTATTGAACAAACCTCATTGTTGACAGTGGGCGTATACTACTATTAAAACATTTAAGGCTACTCTGAAGACTGTCTACTACTCAGACCTATAGTTGATGTAGCAGTAGTTAAGTGTTTATATGTGCAAACTGGGTTGCGTGTTCTCTAACTATATACAACTATTCAGCTGCTTGTGTCCTTAGCGCTGCTTAAGTAGCCAAACAGCTGCTGCCTGTCGTCTACTGCCGATTCCCTATATTGCATTTCTTGTCGTCCTTAGCGTAGTTCTCATTGAGAATGACTATTAAACTACTACTAAACAAACACACACACAAAAGTACTTATGCTTTTGTTCTACTAGTATACGATGCTGTATGTGTACTTCATTTCGCTTGATTGCCTGTAAACGAATGACTCTAAGGATGAACCGAAGTGAGGAGTAGTGGCCTGTCTTATTCACAGCATTGTTTGGCTGAGCAATATGTTCGCCGTTTTAAGCATCTAGCAACCCATACTCAAACAATGGACTACACTACGACTCACAAAAGAAACGTTTACTATTTCTGCGCTCGAGTATGTCTTTTTCGTATATTTTCGCTTAATAGCTGCACTTTTATTTTAGTAGTCACTTATCAGACGTTAATACTGCGCGAACAAAAAAATATATAAAAAAACATTTCCAAGGGCTACAATGCTTAAACGTTTTGTGCGCTTTTAGAATTAAGAGGCATAGTTTAGTAAAAAATGAGAAAATAAAAAAATAAAAAAATTTCTTAAAAAGATGTTCAACTTACAGTAAAGGTAAAGATGTCTGTCTTTTGAAATAGTTTGGATTACAGCTTTCGGCTGTAAGATTTTAATTTGCAGATAATTTTATGTAAATACTTGAATGTGAACTTGGAAAATTAGATAAATTAGTTTATCAGTTGAACGCAATTAAGATTTTAGGTAGTTGTAGCCACTTAAAGCACTATTTTTTATTAATATCCGGCACGAAGGATATTAATATCCTTCGAGCCGGAGGACCAATATATTAATAATTTATATTACTATCCGGCTCGAAGTGCCAGTATTACTTAGCAATATTATTAATCGACACGAAAGAAAATATTAATAACTATCCAGCTCGAAGTACCAATATTTTAATAACTAATATTAATATGCCCTTCGAAGGACCAATATATGAATAACTAATATTAATATCAGGCTCGAATGACCAAAATATTGAATTTTATTTTTATATCCGGCTCGAAGCGCCAATATATTAACAGCTATTGCAGAGATCGATCAAACTTTTTTGTCTATAGTGAAAATCTTTCAATTGAGGGAATGATGTGCTAGTTTTAGGCACTTTGTAAAGAATAAACTGTGTCAACAGTTCATGATAACATGTTTGATTTAGGTCATCTTAAGAGTATCACTGCACCTATTGCTTGGCGATGTGTGGTAGCTTTGTGACTCGTCTTCATATCAGCTAATTTTCCGCATTGAACAATTTTATTAAAGTTTCATAAGTTACATTTCAGCTTATAACTTTAGTACTTTATAACGAATCACGTTACCTTAAACTTAATATAAAAGTAGAAAATTCAGGCTTTTAAATTTTTTTCCACCACAATTTCGTGCTACCTTATAACTTTCGCTTTCAACCCGCATGCTGCAGCGCAACTGACCTGTAAATATTAGCTAAGCTAACACGTACCCGTGTACATTTCAACATTCTTCGAAAAAAAAAGCGGTTATATGAAGTTTGCACGTAACAGCGCAACTGTTGAAAGATGCAGAAAAAAGCACAATTGTTAGCCATGAAAAGGTTCCGTACTTACGCAAATATTTGGCGTAACACAAAAAAAAAAATAGGGGCTAGCACAGAAACTGTTTAAATTTAGGTCAGTGAAATCTAGTACATTATTTTCAAGATATAAATTGCATTTCCTTTTGTATTTCCCCTCGATTAAATCATAATCGCACACTTGTTTCATTTCCGTTTCCGTTAATGCATTCGCTTGTTCGTTCATGCTTCACTCAAATCTCACTGCAATCATGAAACTGCTGGCAAAAAACATTCTCCTTCATGGAAAGCTAGAACAATGCAACAAAGTATCTATGTCTAGTTACTGGCTCAACTTGAATACACGAGTACATTCAGTGTTTTGGGATTGTTGGCGTTTGCAACAAAACCACAGCAACCAAGTTGTCCAGTAGTAGCATCAGAAACTTGGTTCAATTTGAAATTGCATCTTGTGTATTCTCCATGCGATTTTGCTTTGCTTGGTTGCTTGGTTGCTTGCTTGCTTGCTTACTTGCTATGGAGTATTGTCGCCGGAAATATTCAATTTTGATTTCATTTATGCGATGTAGTAACTGCAAAAAAAGAAGCGGAATATGTACTTACGAGGATGTACAAACGAAAAGAGCAACTTGAATTGTATAGCAATGTACAAGTATGTCTTCATCTAAGCGTATTGGCACAAAATCAATTCGATTATTCTTTTTCCGTTGCATTGAATTCTTAAGAGTAAGAGGGTTGAGTATAATAGTATTTTAAGATTTATAATACTATAGTTAGCAGCCAAATGTATATTGTGTATTATAAATTTATACCATAAAGCACTGATGTCTTTGGTACAATGTTGAAAATATCAAGAAATGGTATTGCTGTATTGCTATATTTTAACGAAACTTATACAATAAAATGCGAGGGCTGCTATTTATATTTCGAGAACTGGCAACACTAATGTCAAAAGTTAAAATCTGGCAACACCATAATAGAGTTTGACATTTTTTTTTTTTTTTTTGGCATAAACGCACTCACAAAGTTTTGTTGTACAATTGCTATTTGTTTTGTTTACCGTGAGTTAAGAAAAGCAATTTGGCCAAAAAATGGAAATTTCAAGACAAGGTTTTCGTTGGATTATTTTTCACAACTTTCGACGTGGATTATCTCAACAAGAATGTGTCATTGAACTCAGTTCTTTGTATGGCGATAAAGCACAATCAATATCGCTGGTATAGTGAATTCAATCGTTGACGTAGTTCGGTCGCCGGCGAATTCCTTGAAGGTCGTACAAATTAGCTGTACAAAAAATTTGCTCTCGTTGGTTACCGCATAATGTATCAATCGTTCAAAAAAAGGCTCGCGTCGATTGGTGTAAGGAAATGATTAAAATGTTCGACCATGGTGCTTCAAAAGACGTGTATAAAATCAATACAGGTAACGAATCATGGATATATGAGTATGAGCCGGAAACAAAACAGCAATTAACCGTGTGGGTATTCCAAGACGAGCCAAATCCAAAAAAAGTTGTTCGTGGAAGAAGCACAGCGAAGCAAATGATCGCCTGTTTCATCTGCCGAATGGGTCCTGTGGCTTGAGCAACGTAGGACGGTCAATTCTGAGTGGTGCACGACCATTTGTTTGCCGGAAGTCTTCGGAGAAATTCGTAAAACCAACCGCCAAAGACGAATCATTCTCCATTATGATAATGCGAGCTCCCACATATCTAGTCAAACAAGTTCATTTATGAGAAGTCAAAACATCGAATCATCCTCCGTACAGACCTGATTTGGCACCCAATGACTTCTTCTTGTTTCCGAGTATCAAAGATCAACGATTTACGAGCGCCGAAGAAGCAGTTGAAGCGTTCAAAAACCATGTTTTGGAGGTGTCTCAAGAGGAATGGAACTGCTATGAAAAATGGTTTGAACAAATGCAAAAGTGTATTGATCATCAAGGGGAATATTTTGAAAAACAATAGAGCCATTTTCATTTAAAAATGTTTGTTATTATTTGCTATTCCCGAAATATAAATAGTACCCCTCATATGCTGATCATTCATTTCAGTGTCTCGGTATAAAATTAATTTTTTTCTATAAGCTAGCGTTTTATATATTCATTCTTTTTTCTTGTTTAATTGGTGCCTAAAATGGAGGCAGCACAGATATCATATCAATAAACTATAAGCCCAAAATGCTGAAAAAACAATAAAAAAAAAGCGTTTACTTCGGTTGAACCGAAGTTTTAATACCATCCACACGGGGGTAGGTTTAGATAGGGTCTAGCCCGAAAAGTGGATGGTACACATTCACTAGTTAATGTGTATGAAGCGACCATCTAAAAGATGCCACTACGATATCGAGTGTATTTAATAAAGCTATTTAGGCACTTGTTTTGAATTCAATTTTTATGCTTCGTTGCAAGCATCTGCCAGCATCTGGTTTTTTTCACTGGAGTTGAAAATGTAGTTTCTTTCTGAAATTTTCTTGGCTTTTTTCTAACCAATCCTCTCTAGAAAATTACATCAAAACACAACTCTTCAGCATACCATTGCGGTTTCACGTAGTATTGCCTTAGTCCTTAGAAGTTCTAGTGAAGATATGACACTTCATCAATCCTGGGAAGAACTACATATGTGAAAAATAATTGATCAATTTTTGGAATCGAAAATGAAATCAGCCTTAGTTGGCAAAAACATAAATCCAAAACCGATGATTTCCCGAAATACCTTCTTCCCGCCTCATTTTCCAAGATTTTGTTAGGGAATACTTCTTCTGTTACGGGAGCCCAATGATTGAGAATCTAACTCTCTCTTATTTTTATGCCATTTTAAGCTAATCCTCTCCAGAAAATTACATCAAAAAGAAGATATTCCAAAAACTGCTGGCGGTTTCCTGTAGTATAGAATTAGTCCCAAAGAATTGTAGTGAAGATATGCCACTTGGAATATATATACAAATCAAATGACTAAGTAAAATACCCTGCTCCTGCCGCAATTCCCAAGATCTTTGTAAGGAGTCCATATCTTGTTGCGGGAACCCAATAATTCCGACTATCTACCGCACTATCGAATAGTTCCTTGTACCGTTTTAGCTTAATTCTCTCTAGAAAATGTTTCTTTTTTTTTTGCTTTTTATTTGAACAGTGAACGCAGTAGCAGTTGAAAATCACGGTGATTTCAAAGTAGCAGTCACGATAAACACTGCTACTCAAAAATCACTGACAAGCTCATCTCTAATTGAGACTCTTTGTGGATCGCTGAGTACGTTTACGATTTGTTTTAAAATAAAAAAAATAAAAAAACATTATTAAGAACTAAAAGATGGCACTCGTAGCTTACATATTATTTCGACAGAGTAGTACAAAATTATTACTGATTGCTGTAAGCTGCATTTCTGTAAGAAGTTGTTATTAAAGAAGTTGTAATTGTTAACTAATAAAGAAACAATTTGTGTCGCAGCTTTCAACTAAAATATACCAGACAAAATGAGAGCCAAGAAACAAACTTCTCAATTTTTTTTTAACCAAAATAAATAGCTACTACATCAAATATAATCATCATCATTTTTCATTATAAAGCGATGGAAAAAAAATTATGAAGAAATATGAAAACACTAAGCAACAGACGCAGAACTGGGCACAAAACTTATACAATACAAATACCTATCCAGGACGAAGCCTGGCTCAGTCTCCAGTCTCCAGTTGGCTGGCATAATTCATTAGTATGTTGAGCAGACACAAACTAAGCGAATTTAACACGCAGCCAGTAAAGTAGAACACCACACTGGGTGAAAATAATATGGATGCATGGAAATGAAGGTTTGAGCTGAGCTAAACTGAGCTGAGGTCGGCACTGCCGGAGTTTTATACAACGCCGGAATGTTGCATGTTGCCAGCCAGTAAATACGCGCGTAAAGTGAAAATTTTTCGACTATTTTTTTCTTTTTCCTTTTACTATTTTCTCCATTTTCCAATGGCGCCTTGTGCCAAGTGAATTTTACCAAGAAGCTGCCAAGAAATATTTTGCGAAAACTAGCAATATTTTAGAATGCAGGAGAGGCATCGCGTTGAAAGGCATGCGGCTAAGTGTTAGAGCTAGCTAAGTTTTAGAACGCAATATAAATAAATGACTGACTGAACTATGAAATGAATGAATGAATGGATGGCTGTGCGACGACGTCCTTGTGCTCTAAAATTTATTCCTTGCTACGACGTCCTTTCTATTTAGTTTAGTGTTGTGTGCTGCTGCTGCTGTGTGCTCTAAGTATGATTTATGTTAGTTTTAGCATTGGTATTAAGCACATTATAAATATAAACAGCAATCTACAACGACGAAGACGACGAAAATTGAAAATTTTGAGTTGCAATGAAGATATAAGTAAGTACAATATATAAAGATAAATTTATATAAGAGAGTGCTACTAAGATATATCGTACGGATACATAGATACATTCATGCAGGCTAAGTCAACCGAGCAAGCAATGCACATCAAAAGTGCGACCGACTGTCTTCGTTGAAATCCACAAAATCCCCCAAGTGAAGCTTTACGAAATCATAGTGTAAATAATATGTTGAAAATCTTAACGCTCCCTTGAAGTTTGAAATCCCATGTGCTGCTACACAACTCGCTAATATAGATTATACTAGTATATATGTATATAAAGGGTTTTTCAATAAGGAAATAACAATTTTGTATTTGAATTATTCGCAGAATAATTGAGATATTGTGCTGAATATTATGCCAAGTGCAGTACACATGTTCCATTTGAGTATAGAAAGCGAACTCGTTCATATGACCACCTCGAATATGTTTTCAGCAAACGATTCTGTGGAGCAAATTTTCCATATCGGCCGGAAAGTTGGAAAATTTCGAATTCGATATTCTTCCTGAGCTTTTCTAATGTTGTTGGCTTCTTAGCATGAACCAACAGCTTAACGTAAGCCCATGAAAATGTGGCCATTGAACCGGACTATTTCTTGAGATTAGACGATTGCAAAAGTTCCCCTTCAATAGAACAATTGTTTGATCAACTATGTGGCATATGGTACCATCTTGTTGGAACGACTGATGTCAAGTGTATCCAATTCTGTCCAAAAATAGTCTAACAACATGGCATGATAGCGAACTTCATTGAGCGTAACATGATGTTAATTTTTATCAACGAAAAAAATATGATTCAATTACATCTCCGGCATGAAATCCACAGCACACGATCAGTTTATATGCATGCAGTGAAGTCTCTTGAAGCACATGTGGATCTGTTGCTGTAACGCATATTTTGCTTATTGACAAAGCCATTAAGCGAAAAATAAATTTCACTGCTAAAGATGATAATTCGACGAAATTCAGGTTTTTCTTCAAACCTTTGCAGCAATCAATCGGAGAAGTTTCTGCGCTTCAAATGAGCAG
Organism: Leucophenga montana; assembly: GCA_035044765.1. Taxonomy (NCBI): domain Eukaryota; kingdom Metazoa; phylum Arthropoda; class Insecta; order Diptera; family Drosophilidae; genus Leucophenga; species Leucophenga montana. The sequence goes on along the minus strand of JAWNNQ010001629.1, from coordinate 56,615 downwards.
TAGTCTTCAATTCGTGAGTTAGTTAGATCTTGTTAGAATCTTGGCCAAGATTTTTATGCAAAATTCACCGTAATGCGGTTTTGAGAGATTCCGAATTTCTGAGAACAGCATGGAATCGATAGATTTGGCTAATTTTGAACTGAAGCACTTACGGAACATCTAATAGCATATATGTTGATTCGAATTTATATACAATAACACGCACAGCCTGTCTGGTGGGATGATTATTATGACTGAAAATTGGTGAAATTGGCGCTCTTAAAGTTGTGACCACCGACTCCAATTTCCGGAAATTATTTTCAATAATCTCCAAATATTGCACGTTCTTGAACTTCACCATGATAAACCATGATGTAAACGTGCATATTGAGTAACCCTTTATCTACCATACAAGTATAAGTGAAAATGTATCTGTCTGTCTGTCTGTCTGTCTGACTGCTCCACCTTGCGCTGTGCTCATTTCTATAAATAAGCAGTATAGTATGCTGCATGGGTTTATGCAGCATGCTACAAACTTCTCCCTGAATATGTTTTCCTTCGCTTTAACTTGTATTTATGTCTGTATGAGTATTTATTTTCTTCTTACTGCTAGTTGATTTTCACAGCTTTTCTGGTAAACTGCATGAAAATTTAATAATCAACGTTGTTGTTGCAACACATGCTGAGATTGTTTCCCCCAGCAACTGTAGCCCCTACTGCGCACTTTATGTTTTTGTCTTCAACGTCTCAAAATGCTTTGAGTTAAAATGAATACATTGCAGGGAATAACTATTAGGGTGCACAGCATCTTCAAGATGTATTTATAAGTTCTTTTTAATTAAATTGCTCAATAATTTGATGATGCTGTGCGCATGTAAGCAAAAAAATGTTTTTTGAAAAGGTAGGTAAAAGTCAAACAGCAGCATAATGTGTCATGTATTCAATATACGGAAGTGAAAAATTCATTAATTTAATGGCATATTTATTTGTTTAATGAAAAGTACAACATTTTCTTGTACTGTAAATATATTGAAAAACAAGAATGGAGCATTCAAACGGACGAACCGACAGACGGACATAACTCAATCGACTCAGTTTCTGACGCTTATCAAGATTATGTGTATACTATATGATTACTACAAGGTCTCCCTCTGCTTGTTACATACAAGTTTATAATACCCTTGTCTCTTTGGGTTCAGGATGTAATTATTCGTTTAATATTTCGATTTCAATAAAATCAAATTTTCGATTGAATGCTCAAGAGTGAGTATACTCAGCAGCATTTTTTGTTGACCAATTTGTATGCTATCAAGTTAAAATTTTGCACAAACACTTCTTTTTATTGCATTTTAAGAGAGTATCAAGATTGACCCGCCACGCTTACTGTTTGGGGTAGCTCCCATACAAACCTACTGCCCACTTTTGAAATGCAATGTGTTGCCTTTTTATGTTCAGCTGCTTAAAATACATAGACTTATGGGCGTGGCCCGCTCACCTTTTGGAGTAGCCCCCTTACAAACCCACCGTACAATTTTGTGTGTTTTTATGAAAAAATTCTTCATTTAAATCAATATTAGCTTGAAATTTGATTTGGTGGGTTTTAGTGGACAACTGCTTCATATATATATACAAATAAGCGTGTCCCATATAAACCCACAGCTCACTTTTATGCATTTGCATGGAAAACGTCAATATCAACTTGAAATTAGATATTGCGGCATCTTACACATCTACTACATAGCTTTATACACATCTAATAGTGGGCGGTACACGCAGTTGTCCAGTTGGGTTTAAATAGTAGGCGTGTACCGCCCACGTCTACTTACTTTTGTAGACGATAAAAAGCTGATAGCTACAAAATCGTCTAGCGATCATGTGTTTGCTTTAAATAGTCATGTATGCCGGATGATATTCGAGATGGCAGAGAACGAAAGAAAACCGTTGGCTTTTTTAATCGCGAGTTTAGTATTTTTGTGTGAACAATTTTATTAGCCGAAGCGTCATGAAGAAAGGCGAAGTGAAGAAGTCGGGCAGGGAGAAGGGCAGCAACGCGCCTGGTACTAACTATTTTCTACATAAATTGTCTACTTATAGGAAGTTCTCTTACTAATACTTATTTATATTCGCACTTTGTTTGTATATAGCAACGTAACACAACACATACTCGTACATACTACAAACTAATTGAACTAATCAAGCTGCAATATATGCGTATGCCATCTCATTCCCTTTCTCTCCTCACCATCGGACATGTCACGCAATAATCTAAAAACGGCACATGCTACACCCTGATCGCCGTCGCTTCCATTATAAGCAGCACACTGCAATTCTAGGAAAGAGAAAGACAAAGAGAATTATGCAAATGCAACTCGCATGTATTTACTTTTATTGTTTGCTGTTATGTCTAATGTACCCACTCTTTCCTTTCTCACCTCATCAACTTTGTTTTTAATAGCTTTTATTTAGCTTTACTTTGTATATTCATTTGTTGCAAAAACTGTGAGTTACAAACTTTCATTTAAAACTAAATAACACTTATAATACACAAATAGTTTTCAAATATTCTTACACAAATTTATTACTGAAAAAAAAGTACTGCTGAATTAGGTCATTCAAAATAGTTTAATTTTAATGAACGCTAAACTGAATTACTTACATCTAAACCCATTTTGTACAATATAAATTTTATTTAAAAACTATGTTCAACAACTGTTTGAAAGCCACATTTCTATTAAGTTATAGAAAATTTTAGTTTCCTTTTAATTTAATACTATTTATTATCATTGAACATATTGTTTAGCAACAAATGCATTTAAATACAACCACAAATTTAGCCAAAAACAAGAAAATAAATTTTAGTTTAACAGGACCAAACAAAAAAACAAAATATTCTACATAACCTCTAAAACCAAAAAGTTTACACGCGAAACAAACGCTAATGCTGTCGATTAATTATATCATGCCAGGCTTTTGAATTGTATTACAAATAATCAATTTTTCATACACTAATATGAAATTAGTGTCATTTCCGGTTTTTGGCATTGTGTTTAACCTCAAAAAATGGGGTACAAACAAAAAAATGCAGCCACTTCCTGTGCATAAAACTTTTACAATGCATATTTAATACAAATTTAACCTATGAATGCGCACTCAATTCAAATTCATTTCTCGTCCTTCGTTCTAAGCCGCTCGCCATCTGCTGCTGCTGCTGTTGATACTGCCACCCGCGGTTCCTACCGCAGTTAAATGTTAATTTTCGTGCACAACAGATTTTTAGTTAGTTTCTATAGCGCATAACAAAAAACGCCATAATGGATAACGAGTGTAAATGTATCTGCATCTGAGTATGTGAATGTATCTGCTTCTGAGTGTGTGAGTGTATCTGTGTATCTGTTAAATTCACAGTTTGTTCAGTTGTTTTGACCAAAATTGTAGTGGTTGAACTTTCCATTTTTGGGTTTTTTGTTTTTGTTTTTGTTTTTTTTTTCGAAATGGTTTTGCTTACTTTTTCCCCTTTGTTATGGTTGTTTTTTGTCATTACTTTTATATTTAGATAAACGCGGCAAGTAAATGTAGTGTAGAGTGCCGAAACAATGTGTGGACTATTAGCTAAATGTTAAATGACATGTTAGCGCGCGGTTTGAGTGCTCGATGCTAGATACAATGTGTATCTACGAGTATGCCATGGATACTAGATGTGAGTGTAGTTAAGTACAGATCACGGGGTTTAGTGTGTGTGTGTGTGTGTGTGTGTGTGTGTTGAAACCTTTCAAGTGCACTGGTTTAGTTGTTAATTACCGCGTGAAACTGTGTTCTTTTTTTTATGTGGGATGTTGGTATTTAAGTTTTGTATAAAACTGCAATTTGTATTTTAAATGTTACTTTTAAATGAATTTTTAGAAGTTTTTTAGTCTGCTTACTATATATTTAAAGCAAGATTTTTTTCAAATCTATATACATAACAAGAAAAAACGTTAACTTCGATAGTACCGAAGCTCTAATACCATTCACACGAAATTTTAAATAATATTGTAAATAATATTGTGGGGGTTTGAATAGTGGCTACCCGAAAATTGGGTGGTACACGCCCACTAGTAGATGTGTATGAAGCGATGTAGTAGATGTATAAGCTGCCGCCATATCGAATTTCAAGTTGAAATTGACGTACAAATGCATAAATACAAATGCATAAAAGTGAACTGTGGGTTTATATGGGAGTACCTCAAAAAGTGGGCCGAACACGCCCATTTGTATAGGTACATGAAGCAGTTGTCCACTAAAATCCACCGAAGCTAATATTAATTTAAATAAAGATTTTTTCATAAAAAAACACAAAAATGGGCAGTAGGTTTATGTGGGAGCTACCCTATGCTAGCTGAGCTAAAAAATGGGCGGACCACACCCATTAGTCTATGTATGTTAAGCTGTTGTCGATAAATAGACACCATATCGCATTTCAACCCAATATTGACTTTAATAAAGAAGTTTTTCTTACAAAAAGTCAAAAGTGGACCATAGGTTTGTATGGGAGCTACCCCAAATAGTGGGCGGGTAGCTCCCATACACCACATTGCATTTCAACCTAATATTGACTTTAATAAAGAAGTTTTTCTTACAAAAACACAAAAGTGAGCAGTATGCTTGTATGGGGGCTACCCCAAACAGTGGGCGGGTCAAACCCATTAATTTTTATCAATTATTAATTTGATATTGTCTACAATAAAAAAGTTTTTCATACAAAAATTCAAAAGTGGGAGGTGGGTTTGTATGGGTCGTCATCAAGCGACTGCAGTTCTATATTAGTGGATAATTTGGCTTCTGTAGAGTACAATGAAGAAATACAAGTCGACGCGGCCATCGAAGAAGATAGTTGTGAAGATGAAGAATACTTACTGAATGATTAAAAAATACTCTTGAAACTATTATAGTGATAGGGAAAAAGTGTTTCGAACATTTTTTACAGATTCATTGATTTGTCAAAAAGAAGTCTCAAAGCTATTCTACTCCATAACGGAAACACTTATGCGTCCATTCCAATACCACGTTCGACCAAATTGAAGATAGTTTTGATAAAATTTGAAGCTAGTTTTGAATAAAATAAAGTACTATTATAAAACTATTCCATGAGAAAATAAAATGTACCAATTATGCTTCTAATTTAGATCCCATTAAAATAACTACAAAATTAAATAAGAGATAATGTGCATCATTCACAACCCTATAAAGGCACTCAAATTACTGTGGAAATCTGTCAGTTGTTCCGAATAATTAAAACTTGCACACTGCAGGAACAGCTACAGATTTTTTCGGGCGAAATTAAATATAACTAAACGTGAAGTCATACGTACAATATTAGATCACTAATGATATGTTATACAGAGGCAGCTCTTAAAGTAGTTCCAAAAATTTCTCCCACACTCAATATTCCGATATTTACCGCCACTATCTCTTACAAGTAAATAGTTTCCTAATACAATATTTAATACCTAATTCACATGAGTTATAGGTAGGTCAAACCTTGTACTTAGGTTGAACACCCTTTCGTATTTGTGACAAACACCAACTTTCGAACTGCTATCGTCAATAAACATCAGCAACATCACTTTTAATATAATTTTCGAGCGAATTGAATGAGCGCATTTTGAATTTTCAGTTAAAATTCAGAAAATTTCAACTGCATATAAAATTAACAAATTTCATCTTATTTGAAAGCTGAGCTTCATAATCCACAAATATTTGCATGCATAACGTAGCATGGCTGAAACTTTTCACAGTATGCAGAATGTCAACAGGTTGTTTGTAGGTTGAACACCACCATTTTTGTTTAAGTAAAACTTCTTTAGACGCGATTTGACGGATAACTTAGTTCTTTTTATAACGGAAGTAACTTTTTCCTGCGGAAATAGAGTTCAGTAATAAAATTGGTCATGCATTTGTAAATCTATTGGTCATGCATTCATATGCTCGCACTTATTAAGGCTAGATTTTTTCAGGTTATGTCAAAAATCTGACCTGAACTAAAAACTACTTCGTATTGAACATCTATTTAATGAAGTGTGTGTGTGGAAATAATTATGCAAACTTTTAAACTTAGCTGTGCAAAAATTAATTAATTTCCCATACAGCTGGCTGCGTTTTTCAGCTGTTTAAGACAAAAGTAAATGTTCTGCTATTTTTGTATCGCACAGCTGCAGCTATGAATTATATACCTATCTATATATCCGCTCTTCATAGTAGACTCGTACAAAAAGTTTTCAACTTAACTTCTGCTATCAAAATCACAGATTTTAATTTAGCATTTTCTTCTTATTTTTTTTTTATTTTTTTTATTTTTTAACGTAATTCAATGTCATTTCAAAAATGTGTTTTATTATAATTTTTTTGCTCCAATGATGAACGTTGTTGTCGTCGACGCCAGGCAATAGTCAAACAGTCAGGCAGTCAGCCATCTCGAAACCATTGTGTTTTATTCAATTTGCGAAATTTTGTATTATATAAAAGTGCTATTCTATTTTTGTGCGATGTCTATCCACGCTGATGCTACCAGTACCAGTACCAGAAGTATATTGTCACCGACTTCATATTGTTGTATCTGTTGAATTGAAAAGGACATTGTGTACGCTTGCTTCTGGCTGCCTGCACACTCGCATGCTTTTGCTATTTTATTTTATTATAAAAGTCGAGTATATAGTATAGTATTTAGCTCAATACATATAACATATAAGGTGTTGTTTTTTAGATGTTTCATTTGCCTACAGCAATTAAACTGTCATAAATTGATCAGATCTGGCAATGCTATTCTTATTTGAGCTCAAAACAACATTTGCAACTTGTGCAAATTTATTCGAAAAGGTGCTTCAGTTCGTGCGCTACGTCCATTTTACGTTTGACATAATCATTCATCCGAGTGACTAATTCGATTAACAATGGCTACTTTTCGTACCATGTATAATCTACCATAACCATAACCAGTGCGGGTTAGTAGCTTGGCCTGCCTTAGACCAGTATATTGTACCCAGTACCGATCCACTTGAAAGATTTTGACTTAGCCCGCAAAAAGGCTCCGGACCTATGAAGGAAGTTGCCGAACCAGACCTGGCTAGTTCACCACGATACCCTTATGGTACGCAACAAATCGCGACTTTACGGCCGCTTGACAGTTGTTGGAGGATGTCGTAAAATTGAAGAACCAGCCTCGAGGAGAAATTTCAAGAGAATAGTGCTTTCATAGCCGCTTGGCTATCTGAAAGGATGCTTAATTTGGCCCCTTTATGATTTTTATCCAAAAGATGTCGTGCGCAGACTTCGATGGCGTGGACCTCAGATTGAAAACCGTGGGCCAGACGCCCATGGCAATAGAGATCCTGATGTTAGGAAGAAGACACACGTACCTGTGCCCGTATCGGTAAGTGTACCATCACTGAACCAATTGATCGTAGATGGTCCAGTACCAGTGCTGATCGACTGGCAAGGAGACCTGCGTCTTCGTCTGTCGAAACGCAGTTCCGTGGACAAACAATCTAATTCCAGGGATGAGTTTAAGGATACTAGAGTGACCCAGTTCATTTAACGTCCGACTGTCTACAGTCTAAAGTCTCAGAGCCTCTGTATAAAAATGTGCAGCGGAGGTAGACCGATTGCGCACATGTTTGCAGTAGTTTAGGCCACCATACAAGGGCGGCGTATGTTACGAGTACTATAGGTCTCACCATTGAAGTATATATCCAAAGTATCATCTTTCGCGAGAGACTCCACGTTCGACCAAACATGCTTTTGCAAGTTCATAAATCCATTGTTGCCCTGTTGAGGACATTTATGAAATGGGTATTCCAATTTAGTATTTTGTCAAGGGTGACCCCCAAGAACTTTACTTCATCGGAAAGTCCAAAAGCAGAGTGAGTTTTGAACCTCCTTGAGAACGGTACCAAGACCGCCTTTTGTAGATTAATCCTGAGATCCTCCTTGGCACACCAGTTGGTGTATAATCTAAATAAAAAGTGGTTTAAAATTGGACTACCAGCATACGCAAGCTCCGAATCAGCCCGTAATCATATTAACTTTCGAATAAAGCAAATTTTCAGTTTGAAATTGTGTATTCAAAGCTTTATAATTCAATTCAAAGTACTACAGCACTAAAAAAAAACACCCTATATATATATTTTCTTTTTAATAATGCATAATGTGTATTATGGCATAGAAAAATTCTTTATTCTCACTTCTATTATATTCCATTCTGTATCTGACTGTGTAGATTTTTTAATCAAAACGCCAGAACAATGGCGAATTGTGGCAAAGTTATTATCCAGGTTTTTTTTTTATTTTTTCTTTCTTGAATTCACTAAGTTTATTATTATTTTTGCCAAAAGGAATCCAGTGAATGTATGTAGAGTGTGCGGAAAGGATTTGAAATGAGTGTTGAGATAATAAATATTTAAAATGCTATCTTTAATTTAGAATAGTTTTGAAACTAGTTTTAGTAATTTAAACTAAAGAATTTCTTGTATTTTTTATTTATTTAAAAATAAAGCTCAATTTGTAGATTTGTATCTTTTTTACTTTTTTTGTATAACAACTAAATGCATATTTCATGAAATATTTTTATGCTGCAAATTTAAAAAAACAATGAAATTTAATTCTTTTCATATATTTATTCATACGAAATGAAACAGTGTTTAAATAACATTTATACGCACTAATAAACCACAAAAAAACATGGGATTTGACAAAGCGGAGAAGTTTTAAATGGTTTAAATAATGAAATTATGTATACGTCATACGGTTTTAAAAGTATTGTAACTAAAAAAGAAAGAAGAGAAAAGCTAACGTCGGTAGAACCGAAGCTTTAATACTCTTTACACGTTATATGTGATCTTGAAAACAGACAGACGGACAGACAGACATACAGACGGACGGAAGTATATACCGATGGACAGACAGACGGATGAACGTACTGTCAGACAGACAGACAGACAGACCGACAAACAGACAGAAAGACGAACAGACAGACAGACAGACAGACAGACAGACAGACAGACAGACAGACGGACAGATATACAGATATACAGAGAGTAGGACAGCAAGGCAGACAGACCGACAGACGGACATGGCTGGATCGACTCGTCTTGTCATGCTGATATATTTTATGGGGTCTCCGATTCTATTGTATACTATTCAGAATCTGTAACTAATTAAAGGTTTCTAAATTACATAAACAATGCCGCTGATAAAGAAGCATACCTAGAACAACCAATTGATGATGGCTCTCTTGTAGAGCCACCAAATTATAAAGAGGTCGACTCAGTAATTAAAAACCTGAAGAATAACAAAGCGGCAGGCTACGATGAGCTGCCAGCTGAGTTATTCAAGACCGGTGGCGAAGAGTTGGTAAGGCGTATGCACCAACTCTTATGGAAAATATGGTCCGAGGAATGTATGCCCAACGATTGCAATCTCAGTGTTCTTTGTCCTATCTTCAAGAAAGGAGACCCGCTGTCTGAGCGAACTACCGGGGAACAAGTCTTCTGTCCCGCGAACTGTGTAAACAAATGCACTGATAGGCCAGTATCAGTGTGGAATCCTGGAAAAGACCCGTGAGTGCAACAAAGACACTCACCACCTATTTGTCGATTATAAGGCTGCTTTCGACACGCCGATAAGAACGAAGTTCTTCAACACCCTATCTGAACTTGGTATCCCAGCAAAGATCGTTCGTCTTTGCCTGATAACGCTATCACACACCCAAAGCGTCATCAGAGTAGGAAAGAACCTCTAAGAACCCCTGATACCAAAAGAGGTTTCAGGCAAGGTGATGCTTGATCGTGCGACTTTTTTAATCTCTTGATGGAATATATCCTACGCCACTGCCCATACGTAGAACGGTCGGGCACGATCTTCCATAAGGAAGTGATGCTACTCGCATATGCTGATGATATTGACATCATCGGCACCAACGAACGGCGAGTTAGCAGGGCGATCTCGGAGATTGAGAAACAATCACGTCTCATGGGCCTAGCGGTGAACGAGGTCAAGACGAAGTACTTGGTGTCCACTCGTAGCTCGTCAGCGCATCTTGGACGGTCTGTGAGTATGGAGAATTTCAACATAAATGTTGTAGAAAGCTTCGTCTATCTGGGAACAGAAATTACCAGCGACAACAACGTCAGCCGAGATATCAGACGAACGCTTGCTAATCGCTGCTACTTTGGGTTCAGCAAGCAAATTAGAAGTAGAGCCCTCTCTCGAAGTACGAAGCATGGTACGAAGCATGCTGTATGGTGCAGAAGCATGGACCGGATACAGCGTCTTTAGGAGTGTTCGAGAGAAAGATTCTTCGTAGGATTTTTGGTCCCCTTAGAGTTGGCGACGAATTTAGGACCCGTATGAACCACGAGCTGTATGAGCTGTATGATGATGAGGTTGATATAGTCTAGCACACAATTTTCGTGTTCAGCAGGTGAAAACTTAAAATAAAATAATTGTACCATGTCGATCATAAAAAGCAAATACAATTTGTTCGCTGTAGTAAAATATTGACATAGCACAACTAATTAAACAAATACAAAGACAAGTGGCTGATGTACTCGTATGTAAATTTCGCATATAAAAATAAAAATAAAGACTCTTTTCCGTTTTTTAGTACTTTTTCGCTACTTATTTAAATGTGTTTTCAGGAAAGTTTAAAGCTCTTTCGCCAAGTCAAGTCAAGTTTATTTATCTGAGAAGCAGAACGAAATCTTCCGATATACACAATTCATGTTTATAAGCAATATTTTTTTTTTTTGTGCAATAAATTGTAATAAAATTAATATCCCAAAGGTTTGGGACAATCCGTTTTAAGTATGCAGCGATTGTCTTCACTTGGGAAATAACCCTTTTTCTCTAAAATGTATCCACTGTTGCATTGACATTCGTTAAGAGTGCAAATCGTCGGACAGATTAACGGCTTAAATTCACAAGATTCACAATTGTTTGAACAACCGAATGTAGCATTGACACCACAATCCTTAATTGGATTGGCAGTGGGCATGTAGGCCTCAACAGAAATCGCTATAAGAACTATCAATATAGCGAGGCCCATGTATATAGTCGTTGTTAATTTGAATAGTTGCGCCATTGCTCCTTCGAAAACCGAAAAACTATTTTTATGCGAAGAAACTACAAAGTGTAAAATAACTTTGCGACTTCAACTATTTATATACCAAAAAACTTGATACGCTCTATTTTAATGTATCCAATCAATTGTTAAAGAATATTTTATTTAAATCAGTTCCACATTTTGCAGCTGGCAACAGAAGTTTTCTATTTCAATTTGTATTTAAATTAGCGTAGAAATTTACAAAGAATAAAAACCCCAAATAGCTAAATTTTTTTAATGAACTGTTCCCTCTACTTAATTAAGTCACTGCCACGTTTCCGATCTCAATTTCACAAAATGTATTTCGAATACGATTTGACAAGCTGTTCCGAAGACCGGAACAGTGCACTTAGAACTAATTTAGGTCAACTGTGCAGAAAAAATATCCAAACTTAAACAATAAACTTGCTTGCTTTCATTTGTTTTCTGATCTCCTATTATATATAAAATGCACTCTTCATACTTGTCTAAGAATTTTGCCCGCTTCTGCCACTTTTATAGTCTTGGCTACGTTTGTGTTGTCCATTTTTAATTATCGCGGATTTGATGTACTAGAGATCTTTTCTATAACAGAGAATGTGCTGAATAGAGTTGGACAAATTACCGGTCACTGGTCGCATTCACACACAGTGTATCACGGAGTTTGTAAAACATTAAATAACTGATCGGAGAACTCTTAATCTGTTCGAATAAACGAATCGAACCTGCCATGTCCATCCATCTGTCTCCTGTCTGTATGAATCAAAATAAGTCTCTCAGTTTTTAACTTAGTTTTGAGTTCCCATCTAGAAGCTACGGCTCTTCTGAAGGTGTTCAATATAAGTTAAGCCATTTGAGTTGTATGTCCCAGATGTAATTTCCTATTAAATTTAGATATTACAACAATTCCCAAATATCCAACGTTCCAGAGATATGTAGTAGTTTTGCTCTTATTACGAATTTATGGCAATCTTGTACATCATGGTTGATGTTAAGTCCCGTTCCTTGAAAGTATTCAAGAATTACTACACGAATTTGTGCGTCCTATAGTTATGTTAGTTAGAAGTTAATCGTTGCGATGCACAGTATCGAGGAAAGCATATAGTGTCGAAAAGTGGTGTTAATTTTTATTATGTCCTGTTACTATAGGGTCCCCTAGGACGCACGAAAATGTTTGAAGTTGAAGTATTGAAGATATTGCTTGACGAAGATGAACTCACAATTTTTCACCAGTCAATTTCACATCGTTTACATGCACTTGGTGTGTTGCAAAAGAAAAGAAGTTGTTTGCCTATACGAATTGGTGACTGGTGAGGAAAAATGGATCCATTAACATAAACGCGTAAAGCGTAAAAAATGGAGTTAGCACATTCACGCATCAACATCGACGGCGATAGTGAATATGCATGTTTCCAAGCACTATTTGCTGTTAAAATCCAATAAATCATTACGGAGAATCGTTACCAACAACAATTGATTCGTTCGAGACGAGTATTGAACAAAAAAATTACCGCAATTATGCAGACGCACGTGGTCCATCCGCTGTATTCTCCAGACATTGTTTATGCTAATTCGGATCAATGATTCATCGCCTGGCTGACCAGCACTTCCAAAATTATGAGGAATCCAAAAATTACGTTTACTCATGGAAAGCATCTCAAGAACTGTTGCTCTATTAACTCAAAAAGTAGAATTACATATATCGGCTTTTGGAGAGACACCATCGCAGGTACGATAACCAACGAAGCGAGCGAATCATACGAAACGGTGTGAGTTGGTAGTAGCGCAATCAGCAAGCGAGTAATCAGAAACCAATCAATAGAACGAAACATCTGAACGTACGAAATTTGTTGGGACACGTCGACCGAAGGGAGATGAATGTATCGACTAATACTCAAAATATTAGAATGAGTGAGTAGAAACTATAGAGCGACACACATCTACCTGATATAGGTGCTAAGTGGCCATGAATGCTTCCGAAGCTACATACTATTCAAAGAATCGAAACTGGTTATGGAGATGACCAACCAACTATGCGTCGATTACTATGAGATTGTTAGCTGGTCGTAGTAATAATTCGTAGCAGTGTCGCAGGGCTTTGGCTATGTCTCCGGAATATAATTATTTTATTTCCCTCGGATTGATATCATTGAAACAGTCCGTTTTGGAACATTAACGCACCATTTTAATTAATCGTTTCCGTTCAAATTAGTCGCATCAAAATATGGAACAGGGGGGAGTATCTCCCTTCTACAATTTATCTAATATTTATTCTTATTTGGAATTCTAAAAAACAAACGGACAGATGGACATGATTATATCAAAATATATAGTATCGTCGTGAAGATCATGATTATATATACATTATGGTGTCTCCGATGCTGCCTTTAAGGCATTGTAAACATTGTGACTAAATTATTACACTGTTCACACTCTGTCTGAAGAGTATAAATACAAATTAAATAATTTATGTAATCTAATTGTTACGATTATACATTATATCGCCTAAAGTAAATTTACATAAATATTTTATACATACACTTGCAGCTTTCATTGAACTTCCGGCACCTCAGCATGAAGCATAAAATAAAGCGACTTCCGGTTCGCAGCACATGCAAACATTTGAAATTCTCTTTTTTTATTATTTTTTAAACGCCATTGTGGCATTATTTTTTTAAATATTTACACGCGAATTTATTATACGGCGCAATGTTGTTAATATGCTTGCTTAAGGTAAAACAAATAAGTAAACAAACAAATAAACCCCGGCACTCTGGTGCCGTGCCCCATTACAGCTGGTGATGTTGGGCGCCGATATTATAAAAGTTAAACAGAAGTAAACTTTTACGTTTACCTAAACCAGGCAAGCATAAAATTTACGCACTGTAGCACAACAAATATGCCTTTCGTCTTCATTTTGTTTGTGTCTGGGTATGTGTGTGTGTGTGTGTGTGTAGAGGTGGTTGTGGTCCAATTGTGTTGAAATTGTCCTGGCTGGGGGTCGCTTGCACCTTTGTAAGGTTAAGCGGTAATGTAAAAAGTGCCGTAGTGGAGTCTAGAGGTTGGTAGAACTGTGCTATGGGTACAAATGACCGCATGCTACCGTCTTGCTACGCAGCACGTGTCGTATTAGTCGCTTTTAATTAAAATTAAATGATTTATTACTTTTCTTTATTGGTTTTAATTTTGTTTGTTTGTTTCAGTAGTAAAATAGGCCTCGAGGCTTTTGATTATCGTATCGTAAATTGTTGGCGAGTGAGTCATTAAAGTAAAGTAAACTTACATAGAGCTGTAATTTGTGTACAATTTTCAAATAAAAGCCTTTAATTAAGGTAAATAGGTTTTTAATTCGAATAGGAGCTGTCCAAAAAATGTAATAGTGGTGTGTGCAGCAAAAATTTGGAATGTGTTGTGTGTGCTAGTTCATTCACTGTAACTCCTCTATAACCTTACTGGAAGCATTGAATCGCTAATACATTGGCTCAAATCAGTAGCATCAATCTTCACCACTGCAACGTATTTTTCACATTCTAGAAAGCTTACCGGTCAACACAATCAATCGTAATATACTCGTATGCATAAGTGAAAGATTATTTTTCTCTACAAATCATCAGGACCTGTGGTGTGTCAAGCTAGGGGACAAGATACACAAAGTAACGAAGTTTCAACCTCTTTGTAGGAACTGCTGTCTACAAGGGTCTGGCGAAGCATCCGATCGTTCGATCTTCTAGAGAAAAAAGAAATTTTCTCCTGCTATTGTGAAGTTTCTGGAACCGTTTGCGATTCGACTTTGCAGCAATATCTCCAATTTGGATACCGTATCTCCATGTTGGAGCGACAATTTGCTGTTAGATCATCATTTTACTTCTCCGAATACGAAGCCAGAATAGATTTCTTAATTTGGTGCGGTATATACTAACGACCGCAGTGATGTGGTTCCTGAACATCTACCTGTTATCCAGCAGGAGCACCAAATATTTCATTTTGATGGCTTGGTGCATAACCGTATCATTTGATAAGATTGTCGGAGGCATACGTCCCTTTTTACTTATCGCTGTTTAATTTGTTATTTCATCTTTTTGCCAATACAATAAATACGTACAGGTGCTCTTGAAATCCGTCTACCGCCTCATACTCACATCTAGAGGCATAGATCAAATAACACGAATAGTACTCCGTACGGAGTAAATTTCATCACCTCTCCGCTGTAAAAGTAGAGTACAAAATAGATCTCTTACTGTACCTCAACTAGAACTGAATGCGTGATTCATGTCCCGGCCCGCACTTTAATTGGTGACTCTCAAGTTAAGATTACAATATTAAATAATAAGGAGCAGATGTTGGCTAACAGACCAGTATTTACCGCATGGTCAAATGTATACTGCACGTTGTCGATGAAGATGCATTACAATACTCTTTGGCCTCGAAAACACCAATGATATGGTTGACTATTCGGTAGATATGTTTAGAAGTGATATGTTCCTCATGAAACCAGGGATATTAATCGTGCGCCTATATTCGTTGTATATAGCGTACACGCATTGCATTTTACATACAAAATATTTAATAGATTTTATACAATGTATACGCCTAGGAAACACAATAATTATGCTAACTTCTTCTTGTTTTTGAAACTTTCACCAACGAACTCTAAAACAGTTCTGTGTACGTACGAGTATACTAAGTAGTAACTTTTGATAACAAATGTTTTGAATGCTATAAAAACAGCCCGGCAGCTATTTCTAAAAAGAAGATTATGCAAAATATCCAAGCTGCATAGAACAAAAGAACATTTCGCCAACAATGAGCCAGGTTGAAAACATGATGTTGAGCTTTACCAAGCTATGACACAAGTTGACAGGAAAAATGTTCTCTACAATAGGTAAGTAATCTTATTTCAAGCTATGAATAACTACAAGCAAGCAAAGCATCAGCAGAACTTCCGCTTATTTGAAATGGCGAACAACGAAAAGTCATCCTATCCACCATATAGCCTTATGTACCTACAAAAGACTAAGAAAAAAATGATCAAACCACTTATGCTGACATGTTAAATATAATAAAGACATATTCAGATGCTAGCAGCGGAAAAGAAAAGAAAAACGCGAGGAAAAAATGGGAAAATTCTGAGTACCAATAAAAAAAAAAGGTTGCTCAGAGGAAGCAAGCTAAAACTAATTTGACTTGACATTAAAGCGCAGCTACAGCAACAAGAACGATGGACAGACAACCCGACACAACCAAAAGAAGGAGTGTGAGAAAGAAAATAAATTTCGGTTGAACCGTTGCATTAATAGCCTACCCTACCTACCTTTTTGCTTAAAAAATGTGCAATTTTGCATTGAAATTTTATAAGAGCTTTGGCATAAATTCAACTTTAAGATGGGAAATGACGAATTCTGCTGAAACAGTTCGGTACTAAGCTGGTTTCCAGCTCTGGTTTAAATTACAATTTGACATACCTCATTAACATATCCATTATTCTAACTCATTTTCTCTGCCTGTACCAACTGTGTGGAACAACTATTTGCATTTACAGATTAAAATAAGAATGTTTCATGTCACCTCTTTTGTGCGCCCCCTAGATGTCTTGCTAGGAGTTACCATGTCTGAGTGCAGGCAGATTTATTGGTGATTAAACCAATATCTTGGAGATGTAACCAGAAAACATATGTAGTGTGTAGGCCATGTAAACCAACGGGATGTTTTTTGGTAAACAAATTTAAAATATAAAATTATTTGTTGTGAAGTAATCATACAAATTTTGTCTGATTACCTTTCGCATATGAAAGGAAAGGAAGCAATGTGCTAACTTTTCGGCAAATTTTCATCACTTTTAGAAATGTTTCGGGTTGAATAGCTACCATTTGGACGTCAAAAAACAAAATAGAAAGAAAAAGTCTGGAGATACCAAATCGGAAGATCGCTGAGGTCAGTCTAAATCATATTTTTTCGAAATTATGCGAGCGGTTTATGTGAGCTGTGCTAATGTCTAACAGTTGTTCATGTCAGCCAGAAATTGCATAAAAAAAAAAACTCAACATCATGGCTCAATTACGATGTCCATTGGCGGTGACCGTAGTTCCAGCGCAATTTGTGAAGAAAAACGGTCCGTTGAGCCTTAATTTTCACAGTTGAGAATTTAATTTGAATGTAAAGCTGTACTGACGCTTGGACTGACGCTTCGAACGCGGTTTATCATAAGCCGATATAAAAAACAAATGTGCAAGTTATAGTGTTGACAAGTGCCGAAGGTTTAAATGGAACACCCTGTAGCAATGCATCCTCTATAAAGAGTAGCAGGTTGTGATTTACGCATAAATATTAATAAAACATGGTTAACCCAAAATACAGCATATAAAAAAAACAACAGAGCGAATATACTTACAAAAAAGGTGATGTGCCTACATCGCAGACTTTTCAAATCATTTTCAATAATGAAGTCATTAGCGTTTGCATCACTCGTAAGCCCGAATGATTCGTTTTCGTTTTCGGGTAAAAATCGGCGACCTGGAGCAGTGCTTCTTAGTTTCTCAATCTTTATAAATACACTCAAAAGCAAAACGAATTAGCAAAATCTGTGCGAAAAGTGAGCACGCATATACGCCTGGCAAGTCAAGTTACAAGTCTTTTCACATATTGTACTAATATCATTCGTACATTGTACTAATAGCATACTATGCAGGGTACTATGCAGGGTACTATGCAGGATACTACAAGAAGCAAAGTTGTTAACATGAACAAGACAAACAGACGCGAACAGGCAGAAACGGTAGCGATGACTATCATATGGAAAAAAAAACCGGCAAAAGCGCCGCGCAGTATGTTTTAATATTTTTTCTTCTACTACAGTCAACTGCAACTTTTTTTTTATATGTATATGCGCGGCTTGGTTTTTAAAAACAATATTATTACTTTTTATGCTTGAAGTATGCTGCTTGTTAATATAGGGCAGCAACCGAAGAACAGACAGACAGACAGACGGACAGAATCAGAGTCCAGCTATAGAGCTTGACAGCCAGTCAACTTAGTAGAGCATACAACTTGGCGCCCATGTTTCATGCTTCACTGCTGTTTCGTGTTTATATAATGAAATCTAATAAATTAAGCAGATTTATAACGTACTTCCGCCGCCGGTGCTTCTGCTGTAGGTTTCCTGCTGATATAACAAGATTGCCCCAGCGGGCAAAGCATAAAGGACACGACATACTTCTTTGATTTTTATACTTTTTTGATTTTTATACTTTTTTTTTCTTTTTTTTTGTCAACTACGCACTTCAATATGTAGCTCAAATTTTAAGCCAATAAGAGAATTTTTCCAGAAAAAGAAACAAAAAATAAAGAGAAAAAAAGCATCTCAACAAGTCGTCAGCCCGCCGAATCCGTATTGTGAACTTATTGTGCCCGGATTTAAACGCTTAGCGCGTATTATATGTCTTCTGCTAAGAAGTACATAGGCCAATTGTGCACAACTGAAGCGTAAAGTATCTTCATCATTGTATTAGTTTCAAAATTCTTCAACAGTTGGCCGCAGTCGCTGCAGGGAGGTTAAGTCGTAAGTAGAAAATGTTGTAGGAACTTTAAACTTTTGCTGCTAGTTGTCACACTTTTTCCTTTATTTTTTTTTTTTTTTTTTGGTTTGTTTTATGCGTTAGCAGAACAATGAAACACTTATTGCCGAAGCGTTTTAAACTTCAGACAGTTAGCACGCATCAGTGGTGTTCTGTCTTTGTGGATTTGAAGAAGTTTTGTGGTTAGGATCCAATGCTGATGTGGGTATATTAGCGCATAAATATTGCACGCGCAATTTTAAGCAGCTGTATTACTGTCTTACTTAAGAACTTCAAGCAATGCAAGTATTCCCTCAAGCAAACCCTTAAAAATATATTATTTCAAAGAAATTGCAGGTACGTACAGTATACAAGGCATCGTCATAATCATCATCATCATCATCATTATCAACATGAACAACCAAAGACAATAAAATTCAACAAGAAGAAAAGTGTTGCTACACAAAATAAATATAATAAATGTTACCATAAAATAATACACATTGCAAACATTGTCGAACTTCAGGCTGTGTCTTCAGAAACTCATCTCGAATTCTGGTACAGCAGCAAGAACGGCAAGTGTCGCATATGTTTGTCATGACGCGTAAAATATTTTTAACTGATTGATATAAGTCGCTCACTTGCTGGATTGTACGCTGAGTGTCATCATTCTACTTCAAAGATAGATATATGTAATCTTCTTTGCCGCATAAAGGAGGTTTGTGCAACAAATAAACAAAATGTTTGCATAATAAGGTCTTCATTCCACTAAGCAGAGACTGCTTTCACTAGGCTACATAATTATTGGCACTATATAGAACTGAACACGAAAATCACCATTTAAAATATACATTATCTCCATATAAATTATTTCTATAGATAGGATCTTGATATAATTTAAAATTTCTTTTTTTGTTGTATTTCTTTCAGAGCTGTGCCTACATATTTTAATATAACCGATTTTAGGGTTAAAAGATTCAGTTAAGTAAAATAACAAATCAAAGACAATGAAATTACTTACAAATTTCTTTTAAGAACTTGGTCAATCGAAAAAGTTATTTGTTTTTTAACAAAATTTAATTCGTAAATTCTTTAAATCGACTAGAATCGAAAAGTGAAAAAGAGGCTTAGTTTATTATTTATTTTGGTTAAAGAAGAACCTTTTACGAAGAAAACGAGTTACTTTTGTACGAAATTCATGGAAAGATAAGGAAGATATGCGCAATTGTGCGAAGGTATTAAAATTTTTTAGGAATAAGATTTTGATTAAGATTTATTATTTTATTACCATTTTGCTTTTTATACCGGTTAAACTAATTTATAAACACGTGAAGGTAATTTGTTTCAAGTATTTTAAAAAAAAATATGATATACGAGTGGTTTAAATATAAGTTTGGTTTTATTTTTCGAATTTTGATACCTTTGCTCAACCATAATTTCGTTTTGTTTCCATGGATTTCCATTAGAAGCACCTTGTTTTATTTGTAAAAGGCCGCTCTTTACGTAAAAAAATTATAAACTAAGCATTTTTTCCTTCTAGTTTCTCATTTATTTAGTGACTATTCGATTCAAATTTATAAAGATAACATCAAAATCTTATTCATAAAAAAACAGTTTTAAAGCGACTTTTTTTATTCAGCTGCTCTATAAGAAAACAAGAAAAAACGTAAACTTCTACTGAACCAATCTCTAACGCTCTAATACCAATCACACTAAATTTTGAATCGTATTGTAAAACATAAACGTGGGTAGGGGCTAACCCAAAAAGTACACTCTCACTAGTAGATGTGTATGAAGCGAGCATCTATAAGATGCCACCATATCGATTTTCAAGTTGATATTGACGATTTTCATACAAATGCATAAAAGTGAGCAGTGGGTTTATATGGGACTACATCAAAAAGTGGGCGGAACACGCAAATTTGTATATGTGTATAAAGCGTTTGCGCATTAAAATCCACCAAATCAAATATCAAGCTAATAATGATTTAAATGAAGAATTTTGTCATAAAAAAACACAAAATTACACGGTGGGTTTGTATGTGGGCTACCCTAAAAAGTGGGCGGGCCATGCCCATTAGAGTATGTGTGTTAAGCGGTTGACCATAAAAAGGTAACACATTGCATTTCAACCTAATATTGACTTTAATAATGAAATTTTCATGCAAAAAGTCAAAAGTGGGCAGTAGGTTTGTGTGGGGCTACCCCAAACAGTGGGCGGGTCGGACCCATTAATGTATATGCCAAGCATCCGTCCACTAAATGTTACCATATCAATTGTTAAGTTGATATTGACTACAATAAAAAAGTTTTTCATACAAAAAGTCAAAAGTGGGATGTGGGTTTGTATGGGGGCTACCCCAAAAAAGTGGGCGTGGCGGGTCAATCTTGATATACTATTAAACTGCAATAAAAAGAAGTGTATGCGCTTATCTCGTCGAGCTGATCAAGAATGTATATACTTTATGGGGTCTACGATGCCTCCTTTAATGCGTTACAAACTTTGAGACATACTGATAATATCATTTCATTGTGAATGGTATAAAAATAAGAACATGTGGAACATAAAAACTTTTTCAATTTGGTTGCTTAGTGTTTCCATAGTTCTGCCACACTCTGAAGTCTTATTTGGGACAGAAGTTAACTCTTAGAAGCTATTAGTTCCTGAAATATGGTCTCGAAATTTTGGATTCAATTTTTGACAAATCGCCAAAATATACCTGTAATGTATGATGTATAAATTCAAAATATGTTCTATAAATACTCAAGAAATTATTACAGCAAAAGTTTATTTCAGCTAAGAGTTGATTTGAAATGTATGTGAAGTCATTTTAGGCACAGTACCCAAGTGAAACGGTTTTTTTTTTATCACTAAATCTGGTTATTTTTACCGAAAAACGTTTCTTAGTTTCTTGTTGACCGTAATAACATAAAAACTTAGCTTATCCAAAGAATGCAAACAAACAAACTTCATTAACTCATCCATAATATAAATCATCATAAGCGATGCTACGATTTGCTTCAACTTAGAACTCGTCTAGAAAATAATAGAAATAAGTTTTAGGCGATAGATGCACCAAGAGCCACAGTACACTGAGCGTATATATTTTCAACTTCGGGATCTTCGATGTTCGAGAGGACCAACCGAAACGTACTTGCGCTACTTCTTTATATCTGCGATGCCAACTAAAATCCTATTGAATCTTGTCAACGATTTCCATTAATTTCAGTCATTCATTATTATTGATATAATTTCAACAAACCTCGTACATGTGCCAAAAACAATGTCATCCATACGTGTTTACATCGCGTTGAAGTTCCGTGCGCAGACGACACACAACGCTTGTAAGTTGAGTGACATGCGCCAAAAAAGAAAAAAAAAAAAAAAGCAAAAAAAACCTTGCCAGAAAGTGGAAAACAATAAAAAATAAGCTACGTCAAGCTATGTCTGTACATGGCAGCGGGTATGTTGAAATAAAAAAACATGATAAATAAATTTGTTCCAAAAGGTGTCAGACAATGTAGGACGTGGAGGAACGGCAACACTTCGAGCAAAATGAGTTCTGTCACTGTTAAAGTATGGCACCAACTACGTTGAAGTGCAGGAAATTGTTTACCTACAACTTCAGGCAATGTGCTACTTTAATTTTATGAGAACAAAAATAATCTGTTTTCTATATATACTTGTAGTACATGGAGTTCTGAGAACATCATTTTGTTTCAAGCTTTCCAGAAAAACCGTTAGCAATTCTGACGAACAGTGTGTAGCCATGGCTCAAAGCACATACATTTTTGCACGTGGATTTCCACAGAAATTTTTTATTGAAACAAGATAGCATTGACAAGTAAAAATAACTAAATAATAAATGAGTTCAAATAAAATGAAGACCTTCTTTAAATTTACTAATGTTCGCAAAAATTAAGACATATTTTCCCCAAAAAGGACAACAATGGTATCTAGTAATATCTTGTAATGATAAAAAAGTGACAGCAAAGTCAACGAAATCAACGAAACAATTTAGACAATTGAAAAGAACACATTTTTTATGTAATCTTCAACAACTCATTTTTTGTTTCTATATTTAAAAAAAAGTTCACTTGACTTTGGACTTTTTTTTAAGAAACATAAGAAATGATGCATCAGAGCATCAATTGTTGTTGGTAACGTTCACCAGTGATGGTTTGGTTTGGTTGCATAGTACACAACACCCTTCTGATCCCACCAAAAACAGAGCATGGGCTTGGCACCATGAATATTCGGCTTGGCCGTCGATGTTCATGCATGATTTTTTTCGCTTTGGGTTGTCGTAATGGATCCACTTTTCATTGCCAGTAACAATACGATACAAAAAACTCTTCCGATTATCAAAACGAATCCATTAATCTAATTTATGCCTTTTCTTTTCAGGATTAAATAAATAATTTCAATGAAATTTGTTTTGAATACCACTCACGGATCATTTTAGTATACATAGTGTAATAAGTTTTTTGCAAGCTCTGTAATATAGTTATTTACTTTGAAAAAAAAGATGTTAAGGGACCGACTAAAAGTTTTGAGCTCTTTATATATATGAATATTTAACTACATTTGAACAAGCTTTAATTTGACTTACTGCGTATTTTACAAGTAGTAGTTTGTATGTTTGTCTACCTCAAATCTTGAATCTGAACTTTATACCACTTTAACTGATCGAATTAAGCTGAAATTGGATACGCTTTGGTGGATAACAACACAACAATATATAACTTTTGATTGTCAAATCTAAACGGCGGATGGCCAAAATTAAAAACAATTTAGTTAAGCGGAACAAGAGAAAACGCTAACTGTAGTAGAACCGAAGCTTCAATAATCTTCACATACATAAAAAAGTTACTCTTAAGTCTATAAATGCTACAGTATTTATATGAAGTTTCCCTTCCGTGCCTTAATTGTGTAGCTCTACATAGTAAAAAGTTTCATCTACAACAAACACAAAATTGGCAGTGATTTTGAATATGAACTAGCTCTAAAGATGGACAGACGACGCCCTTTAAAATATTTGTAGAAGTTCCGCACTTAAGAAGCCAGCATATCGAATTCCACATTAATATTGACTGTAATAAAGAAGTTATTCATACAAAAACCGAAAAGTGGGTGGTGTGTTTGTATGGGGACTATATGGCAGACAATAATTTTTGTATATGTTACGTCTAGAAACATAAGAAGTCTCTATATGCAACTCTTTATGATTAACAGCAACAGGGGATAGACAGACAGACAGACATGCGGACAGACATACGGACAGACGGACGGGCAGATGGACGGGCAGACAGACAGGCGGACGGACAGACGTGGCTAGTTCTTGTAGGTGTAAGTTGATATAACAGCTGCTGTAAATCAAATAACAGTCTTAAAACTTGCTGGCATTTTCTGCTAAATCACTGTTATATTCTTTTAAAATAACTGTTTTTTGCTGTTAATGCAAACAGTGTCAAACAACGTTAACAGCAGTGATTTTAACTGAAATATCTGTGATTTAACAAAAAATGGCAAGGATTTATTATACTATAACTGTATGTATAACTATCTATATTGATCAATTTATCTGCATACTTAAACAAACTATTTTGATATTTTCTGATTCTTTTATATATCTATGCATAAATATACTTTTCTATAGCTTTCTGTCTTTTAAGCAATTTCCGTCAAAACATTAAGTTGTCAATTAAATTAATTTGAATTAATTTCAGTGCATATTCAGCGTAGAACTTAATTTACTCATTTCAAATGTACAGAACACTACCTCCTATTCTAATAAATGAGCATTGTCAATGCTTATTATATACTTAAATTATAGCACTACATCATTTTAACGTTTCATATTAGTCATATGTCAGTTCTAAAAAAAAAAATTAGTAAAAATGGGGAAATACGAAACTCAACACCTTTTATACATTTAGTATCACAATGCAAGCTTAACAATGGCATTCTTGCGTGCCTATCACATCTCAGCTAATAGCTATATTAGCACACATGTGTTTTCCCTGCTCAAATTCTATCTGATGCAGTTCTACTATTTTGGAGTACTGCGTCTGGAATATGTGCATGTCGAGAATCGTTTGTGTTTAACCGCATATAGTACTACCATATCCCGTTTAATTGGCATAGTCTTTTTATACCATCTAATGGTGGCACTGCATTCGCCCTACCAGCTCATGGTGTACCTACAGCCGAATCTTTTCATCTGTACAGTGCTCTTCGAAAGGAGTACCGTACTGGAACACTGGATCGAACTTATCAATCGTTTTCTACAATTGGCACCGGCATTACAGCGTCTGAGTCATCGCAAATTGGAACTTTCATGATTACTAATCGTACAATTTTCACTTAAGTTTTATTCTTTAAAACTTATAAACACGATTATTACCAAAGCTAATAGAAATGTGAGCCAAAAGGCAATTATGCTAGTTGTTTTCGTGCTGCCCACCTCAATGACCATATGGATAATGGACATTAGTATACATGTCATTAGCATTGCATTGTGTATATTGCTTAAATCATTCAATATGCTCAACGAGGAGCTAACAAAAACCAATGCAGCGCTCTGCATAAGCATTGTACAGGCATTGTGGCCCGACTGCAACGACGACTGCATGCGCTTCAACGTTTATATGCCGCTTATGCAATATTGACGCAACAGATTTTATCATCATTTGGTCCACGCTTATTGCTAATCATCACCTATGTGCTGATGCTCACCTATGCGCTTGCCACAGATTGGACGCGTCTCTTTGAAATAAGCATACAATTGAATAGTCTGCGTTTGTTGTTCGAAACTCTTAGCTCACTGTCGCATGTAGCCATTGAGTTTGACACATTTGGCTATCATGTTGAAGTTTAATCGAAAGCTTAATGCATATGCCTGGCTCCATAGGCGTCACACATGGCGCATCTATCAACTCGGGCGCCAGCGTCCCATACAGCATGAGCTGCACAACTATCGTGTACAATTGCAGCCGAAGTTGCGTGTTCTGGGTCTATTCATGCCCAACAATGCGATTTTCTGTCGCATACTCTTCGCATTCTGTAGCTATCTTTACTTACATTATATGTGGCATAAAACTTTGCCCATTGGCGAGAAGAATCATGTAATGGTACTCGGTAAACTGCATTTATAAAGAAAATTGAATTGAATGAATACAAAATCAACGAAATAATTACAGCGAAGCTACGGAAAAGTATAATCAGCAATTCTTTTTTTAGTATTGTTGTTTCGGGCCCGAACTTTCTTTAAACAGAATAGCGCATGAGAGAGAAAAAGTGTCTAAACTTTTATTGAAAGAAGTAAAGACTCGTAGGGTATCAGGATATGTTTGTTTTTTCTTTGCCGTTTCTTTCTCTACGCCTTTGCTTTACATCCACCACGAATGGTTGTTGCGAAAAAGTTTATCCGCGTCTGTGCTCCGATCCGAAAACAGTACTATCCCAGAAAGATTACGTACATCATTTCTGCTAGACTCCATCTACTTCGAGAAAAATGATGACTCCTTACTCCATACAGCCTCTTGGTGAGCGAAGGACGGCCACTGGTTGGTTGGCCGCCGCATTCGAAGTACTTGGCAATGGTTTGGGTGGCTTGCGCGAAAGTATATGGTATCTATGACGTCGCTGATATTTTTCTGGTGTTTTGTGTCTCTGCTGTCGTTCTTTTGTTTTTCTGTTGCACTAGTAACGCCCAAGGCAGATACAATGTTCCCTCCACGAACGACTTCGGAGTTTATCTGTCGAAGTTTGAATTCAATGCATTCCAAATCGGTCCGTTGTTTTGAGTTGTTTTCGGTAACAGTGTATATTTTACAATAAATTATAATGTATAATTATAATACGTTCATTATGGTAGTAACTACGCTTTACGTGCTGTTAAAAACTGCTCTTAATTGGCCAAGGTCCCTGCTCGGGCGCTGCTGAAACGACGTAACATTTATTTGTACGAAACCGAGAGCACAGCTACTTTTTTCCTCACCAGATATAACAGTTTAATTAATAATATATTTATTTCAGTGGGTATCAATTTTTGCCGCCATCAGAAAAGCGTGAGATATATGCGTAAAGTCGCTAAAAACCTTTTTATATATATATAAACTTAGCACAGTGTCAATTTAAAGATTCTCCATACTTGTTAGACATACTTAAAGCATTGCATTTTACAGCCGTGCTCGTATTTTCACTATAATTTTTTGTCTGAAGTGATAACCTCTATTCGCTTGCGCGAAGTTGTCAATGTATCTCTACATCTCTACTTTAGAAATACTGAACCGGAAGCCCATAACAATTACAAATAAACGGAACCAAGGTATTTAAACTATGTATCTATGTATTGAGCAGCAACAACGAAGCTAGCCAATTTGTTGGCACTTCCTTTTCCTATCTACTATTAAATTTTTGATTTCCATTACTTTTTTTTTTTTTTTTTGCTTATTCGCTCGTAAAACTATTCCCCAACACGTCGCGCTGCATGAAATCGCCATAAATCCTTTGGTTTTTCTTTTTATTTCGCTTTTTTTCTTCACACTTGCCAGCGCCAGGATTACGTGAGCGCGCGCTAGCTCCTGTATGTCCATTGTTCCGTCCGTCCGTCTGTGTATATATGTAAAATGTCATGGCGCCATAAAAATAAGCAACACAACACAAATCATTTTGGGGTGGCGATTTTACGCTGAAGTTACCTATATCTACTACATACTCCGAATCGTCTGAGTGTCTGTCTTGGTGCCATAAAACCAATAAAGCGTTCGATGCATATAAATTTCACGCTTGCTGTAAAATGTTGAAAAAAAAACCGCGCGTGAACGCCTGTAAGTATGCTATGCGCTTTATAGAATACCAGCTCAGGTATTACAGCTTTCAACGTGCTCATTGATGTACAACTGAAATGTAATAAAAGTGCACATTATTCGAGTACATACTAGGTAAGTAAGTTCATCAAATAGATATTGATAATGAAGTAAATGTATATTCTTATATTGTTTTTGAATGAGCGAAAATGGGTTCATAAGCCTTGAAGCATGTGTGAGAAAAGAACGCTCTTTATTGAGACAAATTTTTTGTTTAAAGTTGGCAACACTGTGTGGTAGTGGAGGCTCTTCTAAACAGTACGAGACAGCCCTTATCAGTGTGAAATATTTCGTTAAGATATGCCGCTAACAGGTCTCTTCAAGTGGAACATTGTTGAAACTTTTTCACGGAAACTGTTCATTGCGAATGTATTATGAAATGTAGTATAAGTAAGTTATGAACCGAATACTCGTGTTTAAGTGGTCTCGTGATCTTCTAAGATCTTCAATTTTCGATCTTAAATAAATGCCACCCAGACGCTTCCTTACTCATTTGGTTGGAACATTTTGCACCACGCCGCATATACTGCCGACTTGGTGCCTTCAGAGTTTCAAGTTTGTACCCCATTCTTCCCAGGACTAACGACGGACGGTGCCTAACTAGTCCTCATACGAGTACGGTGAAAAGATCTGCAGCACTTAGTAGACTCTAATGCTCCCTTGGTTCGAAGCACACCAGCCTTCTAAGCTCTTCATGTGATCAACGAATCAAGCGTAAATGTAGTTTGTAACAGTTATTAAACCATTGTATTAGCTATTAAAGCATTAATTTTAATTTGTTTAGTTCGAAAATAAGTTAACACCATAAAACTATTTATTCTCACAGTTTATTTTAAAAAGATGACATCGCATTTTGTATTTTTTCTCTATTTCGCATTATACACGTACATAACAAACTCAAGCTCTGCTCAAAGTAATTTCAAACACTACCCATTTATGGTCAGAATTGTTCCATTAAAACAGATTAAAGGCTTTACTGACTGCAGCGGTACCTTGCTTACGAGACGATGCATACTTACTGCAAGCCATTGCATCAAAGGCCGAGATGCGGAAACTTACTCGATACTGAGCAGACAAAACCATATATGGATAGAGAACAAAGCGGATAAAGTGATTCATTTTGTACCAAAAAAAGGAAGAGATGGTGGTGAATTGGATGCTGCGGTTTTGATTTTGAAAAACATAATTCGAACGAAAGATGCTCAATTTGTTAATATTAATATCCAAAGTATTATCAATCCGAATTTACAGATGCTTGGCTGGGAGCACTATCCATCAAGTGTCACTCCAACAGACACATTGCGTGTAGTAAGAGCAAAGTTGGTATCACAAAAGACATGCAAGAAACTTGATCCAAATATATCACATAATATGTTTTGCGGTCAACTTTACTTTAAAGAATCCAGATTTAGTGAGGGTGGCGGTCCTGTATTTAATGCTTATGGTCATCAAATTGGTGTTACCTCGTTTTTAATAACGCCAAAAACTAGCGAATCATCAACCGAGCAAACGTTTGCCGTTTATTCACGTTTGCGCAGTGTTGATGTGGCACCTTTTTTAGTAAATATCATCGAAAACACTTGTGGTCGGTATAGACCTCCAAAAAACGAGACTAGACGCAATAAATATAAGAAAAACGGTTAAATTCGGTGGAACCAAAGCTTTAATACATTTCACACTTGATCTTATTGCTCGTCAACGCTAGTGTTTTACTTTAGTTTTTTAATTTTTTATTTAATTTTTTTATTTAGTTTCATTTTTTGAAGACTGCATTTTTTCTGCTGGGCCGGCCACCATACCACTATCTTGTAGCGCAGGATGGGAGAAACAGCTGCGTTATATGTACATATATAAAAAAAAGTTAATTTGAGATGGAATTCAAACTTTTTCCCAAACATTTTCGTGATTCGTGAGATTCGAATTTTTTACAAGTTCCAATTCGCGTCTAAAATGGTTCCTAGATTGCTGGTCTTCTGTGACAATGTCAGTTGCTGGTTATTTAGCTTGGGAGTTAGAAATTTAGCATATTTAGGTATCAGTTATATTTTTTCTGAAGTCACTCCAAGATCACTTGAAGCAGCCCATCTGCTGAGTTTGTTAATATTACTGGATTAAGTTGTTGTAGAATCTGGTTGAAGGCTATGAGCCACAGAACACGGCAGATGACGCCTCCTTGGAAAGTTTCATTATTTATGCATCTCATAATGCGGCTGCCGTTTAGCTCAACCTTGATCGTCCTACTGCTTAACATGGCTGTTATCCATGAGCAAAGACTTTTCGCAAGGCCTAGCTCAATTTGTATGTATGGCTGCCGTTTTGATGTGGTTTAAAGCTGCGTTTGTTTTATCAGATTTTCAATTAGTTTCGCTTGACGCCTTGCGCCCTTTAAACTATTTCAAATCTGTGACCCGTTCAGTGACAAATTTGAAAAACTTTCTAGGCGTTCTAATAATGGTAATGAGGTGTTGAATAATTTCCTTCTTCTCTGTATCACCATAGCTACGACAGATGTCCTGTTAAGGAATAAGCACCGTTGATCCATTTTGCTAGTGGTACAGTATCCTGTTCGGATTACCGCCAATATTCTGATCGTATTCTTGTAAAAAGGTTGGAGCTAAGATGTCCGCTTCTTTTATATACAAATTAAAGTGCTTTCGATGCCAGACGGTACGGCGCAGTCACCTAGTGGTTCTGAGAAGATCCCTCGTAAAGCTCTGTAAATAATTGTCCAGTTCTGGCGTACTCGTCTCAGTACCTAGTATGCCAGAATGGCCATGAAACCAAATGAGTTCAATTGAGTGACTTGGTTTAGGATTGTTTGCTTTTTGTGGTGTGCGAAGACAGGAGTTAACTCCTTCGCCAGAGTGCTGATTCGATTCAATTTAGCTGACTTCCAGAATGCATAAATCTCTGCCTGAAACACGCTGCAGTCCCTTGAGCTCTAAAACACAGTAGTAACACTAATGCACCTTAGCCAGGTTCCCTACAAAGTATAGGATGGTGCTTAAGAAGATTTAGCTTCCGGACTCTAGCTGCACTTCTGGCAGCCGTGTGCTTAAGCAAGATGCCAACAGGTTCCAGATGACATCTAAAGCTGTTTGGGTGTATCGATTGAAAGAACTCAGTTAAGTTCAGTCAGGCTGCTCTTTGTACTTTGTGTTGGTTGAGTAGATGAGATTTGGTATCAGCCACTTTCCACCAGAACAAGACTCCATAGGTTATTATAGGACTGATGACTGCAGTGTAAAACCAATGAATTATATACGGTTGCAATAGCCATTTCCTTTGGAACGTTCTTTTACATAGAATCACGACTTCGCAGTTATTGTTTGATATATTGTAAAACACTCGGGTCTGAAATTATCACACAGGAACCAAACAATTCTTAAAATTTGGATATTATTAGTTAAATGTTTCTTTTAGTCTCAACGCAGACTTGAAAGTGATTCGCTACTTGGAAGTAATTCGCTACTTGCAAGTAATTTGCTGTCGGAACTATCATTCTCTCAATTTACCTTAAAATACTTTATGCGCTAAAAAAGCACAATCAAAAGCATTCAAGCTACTTCAAGCCGTTGATATTGGCTTAAAATGTTCTTGAGCCTGACAGAAAGTATTTATTTTAAATTATTTTGAAATATTTCTTTCAGAAATTCGCACATAGGCACACTTAGAAGTTATAAAATTTCACATATTTGTATGCAAATAAATTAACGTAACCTTCAAAAAGTTATTGCACAATTTTACAATTTAAAAGAAGTTAATTTCGCATAATTTATGCATATTCCTATTGAAACACGTGTATGAGCAATCTTGGGTATTGTAGATGGAGTAGTTGTAAGTGCTTCTTTTTAGTGAATGGATGTGTTACATAAATCATAAAGGAAAATATATAAATTTTGTGGGTTTAGAACTCTTATAAGCTTTGTTAAAAGTTGAAAGTTTGTTTAAAAATATTATCGCTGCTTTAACTATTCAATTCAATAGAATTATTATCAAAATGTGTAAAAATTTATTAACATTTTTTGAGGTTATGTTGGTTTTTGTTGTGATTATGTTGAAATTATCGTCTAGTGTCTGTCCTGTCATAAAACGAATAAAGAATTCGATGCACATCAATTTAACGCGTGCTGTAAAAGGTTGAAAAAACGTGCCGAAACGCCTATAAGTATGCTATAAGGAAAAGAAGGCTCTTAATTGAAAATTTGTTTGACGTGTCTGTAAAGTCCGTAAACCGACTTTACAGACAACCTTCTTTTTGTGGTAGTGGAGGCTCTTTTAAACAGAACGAGGCAGCCCTCATCAGTGTAAAATATTTTGATAAGATATGCCGCTAACAGGTCTCTGCAAGTGGAACCTAGTTGAATCTTTTTCACGGATGAACTCTGTTTATGGCGAATGTATTATGAAATGAAGTATAAGTAAGTATGAAGTATAAAAAGGTATGAACCGAATGCACATGTTTATGTGGTGTCGTGATTTTAGTAAATGAATGTTCATGTAAGATCTTCAATTTTGATTTTAACCACCCAAAAGCTTCTGGACTCATTTGGTTGAAATACTTTGCACCACGCCGCATATTCTGATGACTTGGCGCCTTCAGAGTTTCAACTTAGCACCTTTCTGAAAACTCTTATAAGTGGAAAAAAAATTTTTTTTAAAAAGTTTGTACCCTAATCTTCCCAAAAATAACGACGGCGGTGCCTAACTAGTCCTCATACGAGTACGGTGTACTGCGGTACTCTGCCATCTCATTGAAAGATCTGCAGCACACCAGCCTTCTAAGCTATTCATATGATCAGCGATTCGAGTGTTAATGTATTTAAGTGTTTGGTATTTTAATAGCATGAACCATTTACTATTTTGTAACAGTTATTAAACCATTGTATTAGTTATTAAAGCAATCATTTTAATTTGTTTGATTCGAAAATAAGTTAACACCATAAAACTATTTATTCTCACAGTTTATTTTAAAAAGATGACATCGCATTTTGTATTTTTTCTCTATGTCGCATTATACACGTACATAACAAACTCAAGCTCTGCTCAAAGTAATTTCAAACACTACCCATTTATGGTCAGAATTGTTCCATTAAAACAGATTAAAGGCTTTACTGACTGCAGCGGTACCTTGCTTACGAGTCGGTGCATACTTACTGCAAGCCATTGCATCAAAGGCCGAGATGCGGAAACTTACTCGATACTGATCAGACAAAATAATTTATGGATAGAGAACAAAGCGGATAAATTGATTTATTTTGTGCCAGAAAAAGGAACTGATGGTGGTGAATTGGATGCTGCTGTTTTGATTTTGAAAAACTCAATTCGAGCGAAGGAGACTCAATTTGTTAAATTCAATATCAAAACTGCTACCAGTCAAAGTTTAAAGATGATTGGATGGGATCTCTATCCATTAAGTGTCACTCCAACAGACACATTGCGTGTAGCAAGAGCAAAGTTGGTATCACAAAAGACATGCAAGAAACTTGATCCAAATATATCACGTAATATGTTTTGCGGTCAACTTTACTTTAAAGAGTCCAGATTTAGTGAGGCTGGTGGTCCTGTATTTAATGGTTTTGGTCAGCAAATTGGTGTTACCTCGTTTATAATAACGCCAAAAACGGCATCGCCTCAGCAAACGTTTGCCGTTTATTCACGTTTGAGCAGTGATGATGTGGCTCCGTTTTTAGTAAATATCATCGAAAACAATTGTGGCCCAAAGAGTAGTTCGAAAAAAAAGAATAGACATAATAAAAACAAGAAAGAACGTTAAATTTCACACGTGTTTTACTTCAATTTTAAAATTTATCAAAAGACTGCTCTTCAATTTCTTTACATTGCATTTGTTCTGCAGGGCTGGCCACCATACAACTATGCTGTAGCGCAGGATGGGACAATACAAGTATATATCAAAAATGTTATTTTAATATGGAGTTCAGCTTGGGGAGCTAGAAATTTGGCATCTTTATGTATCAGTTTTATATTCTCTGAAGTCACTCCAAGATCACTGGAAGCAGCCCATCTGATGAGAGTGGGAATATTCGTGATTGAATTAGAACGACTTAATCTATCATTCTATCATTAGGATCTATCATTCTATCATTCTCTCTCTGGTTCATGGCAATGAAACTCAGAAAATGGATGGACAGATGACGCCTCTTTGAAAAGTTTCATTATTTATGCAGTCATCTCACAACTCCTAGCTCAATTTGTATGGCTGCCGTTTTGATGTGGTTGAGTTTGGTTTGGCGCCTTGCGCCTTTGAAACCATTCCGTAGAGCCAATGAAACGTACCAGATCCTACAGTGGCGGGTTTGCCAAACTATCCAGATCTTCAAAGAATGGTTTCCTAAAAAATCGGATGCGTTTTGTTAGAAGTGCAGGGCAGACACATGTGAGGTGTTGTATAATTTCCTTCTTCTCTTCATCACCAAAGCTATGACCGAAGTCCTTATGACTGAAAACATTACTTCTGTCTTTTGGGTCATTTGGCTAATGCTGCAGTGCTCTGTTAGGACTACCGTCAACATTCTGATCGTGTGTGTGAAAATGTAGGAGCTCAGATGTCCGCATATCTTGATATTCAGGCCCAAATGCTTTTGAGACATAAAAGCCTTGCGCAGTCGCTCACTGATTCTGGTGCTCTGGTGGTTCTGCGAAAATCCATTGAAAAGTTCTGTAAATAATTGTAACCGCAAGATCCAGAACTCCGGATGAGTTTGCTTTTTTATGGTGTGCAAAGACAGGAGTTAAGGCCAGATTATTAATAAGCTTAGCCGACTGTCAGACTGCATAGATCTCTGCCCAGCACAGGCTGCATCAATCGGCTAGACAGTATGTAAGTTTCGTTGTCAGTTCGACCTGCACCTGTGCCCATATCCGCTTTTTATCGGTTAGATTGAAAGCTCTTTCCGCCTTCTGCGGATGCCTTGCTTCCAGACTTCCCTCTCCGGAAACGTGCTTTCAAATTATCATTCAATTTAAGCTATGAAAGACTGTAGTCACAGTAGCCAAGACCTCAGTAGGATGGTGCTAATGAAGATTTAGCTTCCAGAGTTGAGGTTTTAGATTCATTATGGCGTCTAAAGCCGCTTGGGAGTGAATCGCAGGAACCCAGTTTTGAGCAGTCAGGCTGGTTTTTTGTACTTTATAAAGTATAGACTAAACCAAGACTCCATAGGTTATTATAGCACTGATGGCTGCAGTGTAAAACCAATGAATTATATACGGTTTCAATAGCCATTTCCTTGGAAGCGTTCTTTTACATACGTAGCAGGTTCCTATTGCCAAGAATGACGAATTCACGGTTATGGTTTTCAGACGATTATGGTCTGAAGTTATTGTACTTAAATTTATGTCAGACAGGAACCCAACCATTCTTGAGATTTGAATATTCTTAGTTAAATTTTTATTTTACTATAGAGTCTTATTGCAGAATTGGAAGTGATGCGCTACTTGAAAGTAATTCGCTATCTGAACTATTATTGTGTCAATCTACCTTAAAATAATACAAATCAAAAGCATTCAAGCTACTTCAAGCAGTTGATATTAGCTTAAAATGTTCTTGAGCCTGACGTATGTATATATTTTAAATTATTTATGAAATATTTCTTTCAGAAATTCACACATAGGCATACTTAGCAGATATAAAATTTAACATTCAAAAAGTTATCGTACAATTTTACAATTTGAAACAAGTTAATTTCACGTAATTTATGCATATTCCTATTGAAACACGTGTTATGAGTGCAAAAATAAAAGCATTCTTTGGTATTGTAGATGGAGTAGTTGTAAGTGTTTCTGTTTAGTGAATGGATGTGTTGCATAAATCATAAAAGATTATATATATATATATATATATAAATTTATGGGTTTAGAAGTATTTTAAGCTTTAAAGTAAACGTTGAAAGTTTGTTTGAAAATATTCTCGCAGCTTTAACTAAATTCAATGGAATTATTATCAAAACGTGTATAAATAATACACATTCATTGATATTCGTATAAATTTATTAACATTTTTTGAGGTTATGTTGGCTTTTATTGTGGTTATGTTGAAACTACAATATATTTTTTTTTCTATATTGCATAAAATTCAATTTGCCAAAAATGTTATACAAATGTAGCAAATTTTTATATAAGCAACACATATTTATAGCTTTTTATACTCAATACATTTGTTAATTCACAAAATTGGCTTTAAATTGTAACGAAGTTTATTTTTAAATAGATACACAGGATTGTAATTGATAATTCAATTTCAAATTTATACCTATGGTACATATACTCACATGTGTAATAAATCATTTGCTTTATTTTAAGTATTTAGTTTATTTTTTTTATAAAATTCCTATAAACTAATGCAGACAAAACAATTTCATTTCAATTTGCAACAGCATGCCATGATTTATTGTCCTGTCATATATAGATGAACTACAAAAGTTGAGTGTATGTTCACAAAATTGCCATAAAATTGAATTTTCGGCAATATAGCACAATATACACAATAGTATATAACATTTTGGCGGCATACAGTGACAGCAAATAGTAGTGCAACAGCAAGGGTTTCTGCTTTAGAAGTTATTTCATAAACTATTTTCATTTATTGAGTAGCTGAGAACTTAAATTTATATGTTAAACTTTTAAAGAGTGTATAATTTACAATTTACAAATGTATGTAGACAAATAGATTGGCGCCCGAGCAGGGACACACTAGTGAAGCAATTAAAACGAGAATTATTTTTTGTAAAACAATTTAATTTAATTATTTCTTTGCTTTGTGTACGAGTATACAAACAAGAACATGTACATAGGCATCTGTATAGAGTATGTTATTTTAGAGGTGTAGAACTTTCAATTGAATTAATATTTTGCAATAACATAATTTCAAACTGAAAATTGACTTTTTTTTAAAGATAATTATATTGTCATTACAATTTAAATATTATTTCGAGCATGGCGATCGTGAAATGAATGAATAGCTGACCAATTTATGATAGTTTAATCCTTGTCGGCAAATGGAAACTCTAAAAAAAAACACACTATACAATATGAAAACGAATTTTAAATTTGTGACTTGCTTACTTCGTCCATTTCGCGCCGCAGTTTAATAATTACTAATGGAGTTATTCCAAATGCTCCCGATACCCTACAGTTGGCAGTCGGCGCATATAATTGAGACACTTTACTATTGTAGTATTGTGATAATTAAAATAAACAGAGATTTAAACACAGGCGAAAAAGAGAAAAATAAATTATTATTTTGGCGACATCCTAGGAGAACAACCTGCGATTCAAACAGTCGGGTAAATTTTCGCTGAGGTAGCTAAGACACTGAAACTTCGTGGTTTAAATCCCAGTGCTGAAACAATTTCTAGAAGACTAAATTTACATCATTCTCAGATACTTTCAAAAGCATTCGATCAATAATTTTCAATTTAACAATAATTTTCGATAGCACTGTAGAACTTTTGCTCTTGTAAGCTCTTGTGTATAATTGTTTAGTTTCACAAAATAATTTATGAAATACTACATCTTTATAATTAGTTTTTTGTTGAACAAATAAATGGCCATTTTTCATTTTCTGTTATGGTATAAATCAAATATTAGTTTTTTCCAAAAAATTTATCTTAAATTTAGCAGTAAATATTATACGGGAAGGGAAGTCCATTCAAATAATCAATGTTTATATGCAACTTTTATTTTCTCTGTCTGTCATTATGTCTGTCTGTCTGTCCGTCAGTCTCTCTGTTACAATCACGCCCCTTCAACAACTACATCTACTTAATATTAATAAAATTTTAACGCACTCAAGCAAAAATAGTTGAAAATAACTTTTTAATAAGAAAACACTAAGTACTTCATCAACATAATTAGTTGTTTCTATTAGTTTAGCGTGGCATTTTCTTGTGCGCTATTTCGAAACTACACCAAAAGAAAAACAAAATATGAAATATTGTAGATATTGTAGATATTGTGGAGGGTTATTACGATATTTTGCAGAAGAAATTCTGAGAAATAATTTATAAACAAGACAACTTGGTTGATGAAAATTTACGCACAAACGGCGCGAAAGGATGCAAATAATTTTAAAGAAATAAATAAGAAGAAAACAAAAAAAAAAAAAACAAAAAGAAAAATCTTGAAAAAATTTGAAAAAATTTTACAATAACTTAAGCATAACCGAATCATATATACGCTTTATACAAAACCCAAAATTGTTGATATTATAAATGTTTGAATTTTCGTTTCTGTTATAAGTGATTTTTCCTATGGTGGGTTTTTGGTCCATCGCTTAAACTGTTTGCTGTGGTGAGAGTACCATTTTTTTTGTGATTAGAGCTTCAACTGGACCTGCTCTTCCAATTTCCTGAAACGCTTTGTAAAAGACATACAGAATACTAGTCACGGTTCGCCTTCTCACAAGTAGCGCAGTTGAGAAGCGATGTTTATGAATTAGACAGAGGATACATAACATTAGACTTGAAGTTTGTGAAATTTTTAAACAGGTTCTTTCTCAAAATAAAAAATCAATACCCATTTTGTCCCCTTCAAAGAAATCCCACTTAGATATAATACACTTGTGCCAGCGCTTTTTCTAATAGTAGAAGCACATCTGAAATGCGCTTTTTGGTATGGCCCTGTACTCTTCCAGCGATTTGGTCGTGGTCATGGGTCTTTTGAGTTTCGGGAACAAGAAAAAGTTGCGTGAATACGGTGGCTGTGGTATGATAAGGGGTTTTTTTTTACCAAAAAATAAAAATACGGACAAGCAAGGTCAAAATTTTGCAATTTCGGAACAAACTTCACTGCCCAAAACATCCGAAAAAAATGCAGCTTCTCTGATAGTAATTCGTTGATTCTCCATAACAATTTTCTTCACCGCTTCAATGTTTTTGTCGATTGTTGATATGCTGGTGCGTCCAGGGTGTGCTTCATCATTAATTTCTTCTTTGTCTCCTGTGAAGAGTTTGTACTAATTACACAGGTCAACATGGTTTAGTTGTTGGAAAACTAAGGGTCATTTCCGAAGTAATTTGTGTAGAATCCGAATCCAGGATCAGAATCTGCCCATCACGTCATGATTTTCAGATATTTGAGGTTATGTACCCTCATCATGACGTGATGGGCCAATTCTGACCACAGACTCGGATTCTACGCAGCAAATTACTTCGGAAATGACTCTCAGCCTTCCAACAACTGACATGACCACGGTATTTGTAGACCTGTGTCATAACATTTGCTCAAATTAGACTTGTCAAATGTCACACTCAACAGTTTATCCGTAGCAAAAAATCGCCGAGCACACCAAAACACGTCTAAACTTTATATCTGTCAAAAACAAACTAAAAATGCAAAATGGCTGATCATGTCAGTGTGGGAAAGTGTGTATCAACACGAAGACTCGTAATAAAGTTCGTTTAATATAGAAAACTTTTGAAATAACCGAACTTTTCATTTAAATCATAGAACACGTAGCGCCATCTACAATATTGAATGTTGGCAGTGTTAGAAAGGTATATTTTTCTTATTTCAAAAGCAGCTAAGTTCCTGCTAATCGTTTGACTGGTTACAGAATGACACACGTTTCAATAACAGCACTTTTTGTAGTTCTGTCGTAAAAATATAATGGAACAAAGAGAAAATATTAAATTTTGTTTTAAACTCGATCAAAAAAATTTGTTGAGACTTACGAATTGTTAAAAAAAAGTTAATGATGATGATCGTAATAGTCGTACTCAAGTTTACTCGTGGTTTACACTATTTAAAAATGGTCGTGATGATTTAAATGATAATCCAAGACCTGGACGAGCCGAAGCATCTAATCGTGCTGAGTTAGTGGAAAAAGTAAGTGAAATAATCGCTATCGATGCAAATTTCACTGTGACAATGCTGGCAGAAGAATTAAATTCATCTTACTGTAGAATCTACAAAATATTAACTGAAGATTTGGGTAAAAGAAAGGTATGTGTACCCTTTGTTCCATACCAGTTAAATGATGATCAAAATCGCTCGTGTAGAGTGTTGCAAAGACATCATTTCAACAGCTGAAAACGATCCAGATATTCTTGATTCGATCATAGCTGGCCAATCTGCAGAATGGAAGTAAAAAAATTAGCCAAAACCTCAAAAATTTCGTATTCAAAAGTCAAGAATCAAGACAAGGATATATTCCAAGGATATTGTTTACAAGGAATATGTTCCAGAAGGTCAAACTGTCAATGGAGAATATTATTTACAAGTTTTACATTTTTAGTTTGTGGTCGAGAGTTCTATGTGTTAGGCCCGAATATTACAACGGAAAGCAGCTGTTTTCATTGCACCACCTCACAAGACCAAAAAATGCATTGAATTTTTTATGAAAAAACAGATTTTTCTCATTAACCACCCTCCGTATTCGCCTGATCTATTAACTTGCAATTATTTTCATTTCCCAAAATGAAACCTGCAATGAAAGAAGCTTTTTACGATGACATTCCAGCCATAGAACAACACGTTAGCACACGAAACGTGACACATGTGCTAAAGAACATCCCCAAAAGCGAGTTTAAATAGTCTATGGGTAAATTGGTTGAGCGTTCCAAACGTTGTATTGAGTTAAATGCAACGTATTTTGAATATATATTAGCTTTGAAACATAATATTATACTTGTTTTATTTTATAACTAAAAAGATCGGTTATTTTTAGATCACACACACACATATAGTATGCAATTTAAGAATGAAACCTAAGAGAAATGCCTAAATATTCTAAAACCTGGGCTTTGTATTCATGTCAGTTGAATGTAACAATCTAAACAAGAAGCTGATTATACCGTTCACAAACTACGCGTGAAGTGTATGATGAAAAACTTTAGCTACGCAGTAATTAAAAAGTTTCTAAATTTTAATTTTTTTATACAATTCTCTATATATATAAAATACGTATTTATATGTACGTTGAAATAGAAGTCTTTATGCTTTAGTTTAAATCAAACTTACAATATAGACTCACAAATTCGGGTTCGAATACCAAGATAGGGCATGGTAGTTAAGTATTTACGAGTATATCAGTGTCTAATGAAAAAAAACAGTGCGATGAGTATTAAATGTTTGTATACTTCAGATTTCTCCAAAATTAAAACTCGTTTACTTCACTCATGAAAAATTAATAAACGAGAAAATTAGTGTTGTACTCCGAAATGTGAAATGTAGATTTTTAAGGTTTGTTCAGCATTAATAAAACGCAAACGCAAACGAAGTTTAAACTTGGACAAACGAGGATAACATTGGACACATTTCTTTGAAAAACAGTCTATTATATTTAATAATCTTTCCTTATTAACGATTCTGGATAAGGTTTACCACTCTGTGACCTCTAATATCATATTATGTTTGGACTGTGTAGTGAAACGTTAGAATTACATTTACTAAAAATTTAAGAGCATATTGAATCTGCAATCTTGTATTTTACAACTTTGAAATTCTGAATTCTGCACTGATCTCAGAAATTGCTAAACATCGAGTTTGAATTTTGAAAGTCTTAATTGTATGTCGCATTCAGCGACCTCAAAATTTCCGAAAATAACAAGTTTGAAAAATATTGTTCGACTTTTCTAAAATTTGTGCACTATATTGGTTTCGCCCTTCCGAATTTTGAAGTATTGAATTCAATTTCGTACTCAGAGACCTCAAAAACTACAAAACACAGAGTTTCAAAAAGATTAAATGACATTTCCAAAATTTGTGGTCCATATTGGATACGCAAGTTTGAATTTTATAATGTTGAAGTCTGTAACATAATTAGCGACCTCAAAAACTCTTAAATATCGTAATTCAGAAAGATTGACTGACTTTTTCCAAAATTTTTAAAGCATATTAGATCTCCCATTTGGTTTTCAGAAGTTTTTGCAGCAAATTCGTAAACGATCTCAAGAACCTAAGAGCTATCACAGTTTCGATTTTTAGCCAGCTTCTATTGATTTTCCGTTACTGAGAATTGTATATATTACATACTCGTACTGTCCATACAATGCTGGGAAATTTTGTGTGTAAAAGTGTAATTGTAAGTGCGATAAAGAAAGAGATTTACATTTTGGTTATTTTGAATTTCAAATAAGCTATCATATTTATATAAACACACTTTCTTCGTTATTGCTGATACTTTCGTCGCAAGGACATGCAACAGAAAGCCAAGTAAGTCAACGGAAATTAAATGACTAGTACTCCTAACTAAAAAAACTTAGAGAGAGATAGAGAGTGTTACCATTTTACAGCCAGCGGTTTCCAATCAGACAGCCAATTTAGCTACAGCTTGCCACCAACGCTTCAACTGCACGCAGCACTACGCAGACAAGTTGCAACAATGAATAAATTAGCATCGTCGCTTGCCAAGTTCTTATGGTTGCACCACAAAAACCACCAACACACCCCACCCTGCCTGCCGCTTGAACGAAAGACGCGGTCACTGCTGCCGGATGATGTCTTGTAAACTTAAACGCCAGCGGAAATTACTAAAGTTCATTTTTATACAAAATGTACTCGTATAAAAAAGTTTTTTTTTTATTTTTTTCTTGAAATTTCGCTTTAAATGCCGCCCATTAGCTTTAAGCAAGGATTCCTCTGCATGAAGCTACAAATATTCTTTGCTAATTATTTATGCGTAATGCTATACACCCACATGCCGCTAGTTGCCAACACAGGACTCGATGAAGTTTATTGCACGCTAGGCGCCTCCTTTTTGTTTTGCCATTTGACATTTATACGCAGCAATATCCTTTGTCTGTCACACCCAATCTCTGTTTTTTATGCTTCACTTCAAATCAGGCGTCATAGCCAGCTTCGATTTTTACCCTTTTTTTTTTTTTTTCTTTAGTCGTTTTTGCTGTACTGCTCTAATGGAATTGCTGATGATGTTGATGTTGGCAACGACGTCTAGTACACGCTTTACTTTGCATAGAGTACTTTGAAGCACACAGACAGACAGATAGACAGACTGATAGGCAAATTGTATCCATTAGTTGCAGTCAAGTGCTATTCTTTGCTGTTGCTTTCGAAATGCATTTACGTTGTTCTACATTTACTATACGAGTATGTATACTCTGAAGTTGATATGCCTGTAATTGTAACCAGTAGGGAAATATTATTAGCATAAAGGTCTAGATTTTAATGTCAGTGTCTCTGAAACGCCTTTTAGCCATATTTACAAGTAAATCTCATTTAAATTACAACTATCGCTCTTGTCTTTAATTTGTTTTTTAGACCTGCACAGTTGAATCTTCTTCAGAAAAAGTCATAAGAAAGTATTTCGAAAATTGCAGTTCAGTTGGGGAATGTTACCGAGCGCTACTTCCGTTTCATTCGATAGTGTGGGAGATAGTCGGAATCATTGGGCTCCCGCAACAGGGTATGGGCTCTTTGAAAAGATCTTGGGAATTGAGGCCCATTTCAAAAACCCATTAGAACATATATATATATATATCGCGTTATCCTTCCCAAGCTTGACCAAGTGGCATGTCTTCACTACAATTATTTGGGTCTAATTCCAAACTTCAGGAAACCGCCACCAGTTTCTGGAATAACTTCTTTTTGGCGCCATTTT
This sequence comes from Leucophenga montana, assembly GCA_035044765.1. Taxonomy (NCBI): domain Eukaryota; kingdom Metazoa; phylum Arthropoda; class Insecta; order Diptera; family Drosophilidae; genus Leucophenga; species Leucophenga montana. The sequence continues at coordinate 13,519 of JAWNNQ010001629.1, read as the reverse complement.
CTGGACAGTATTAGCTTAAAATGGCATAAATAACAAGACGAGAGAGTTGGACATAGTCTGAATCATTGGGCTGCCGTAACAGAAGAAGTGTTTCTTAACAAAATCTTGGGCATTGAGGCGGGAAGATGGTATTTCATGAAGTTATCGGTTTTGGATTTATTTTAGTGCCAACTAATGCCGATTTTATTTCCGATTCCAAAAATTGACTGCATCAACTAATTTTCACATATTTCTTCCCAGAATTGATCTTCACTGCAACTTGTAAAGACTAAGGCAATATTACGTGAAACGGCAATGGTATGCTGAAAGAGTTTTGTTTTCATGACATTTTCTAGAGAGGATTGGATATAAAAAACCAAGAAAATATCAGAAAGAAACATTAATTTTTTACTCCAGTGAAAGAAACCGAATGGTTGCAGAGGTAAAAGCGAACGAAGCATAATGGTTGAACTCAAAAGTAGTGCTTAAATAACTTTATTAAATATGAAGTACTTGCCTCTGAACACTACGTGCTGTGATTTCATTACGGCGACTGAAAACAACTGAAATCAGTTGTTATTCGATATTGTAATTCACGGCGTACCATGTAATTCACGTATCATGCCTCAACTTATACGTTGATACTTTGTGTGCTGCTAACACTACATGCATGATATATTACTCATACGTCGTGAATCACAGTAGTACTAGTACGAAACAAATCATACTTAATCGAGTAGCAACTAATATCAGTGATTTTTCAGTCGCCGTGATTGAAGCACAGGTAGTTAAATATCGCTCAACTCTAGTGTGCATTCACTTTATGGAAAAGTTTACGAAAAGATCTCTATACTTAAGCATATATGTATGTATGTTTTGGGGGGAGGAGGGGGATTTGGGTTGCAAGGCGACAGGGGAGAAGAGGTCATAGAGTAGCGAAGGGGACATAGGGCAGTCGTGGAAGGGGGTATATGGGATAGGAAGATGGGTGGCAAGGGGGAGATGCATATTGATGTAAAATGTTTATTTTCATAACTTTTTATATCTTCACATATAAACTACATTGAGCCCTACTCAGGGGGGGGCAAAGCCGGAAGATGAAGAATAGACTGGGGGTAAATGGACATAGGGAAAAGGAAAGAAGTAGTGGGGTAGGTTACAGAAAACGCTGTCGATTCAAAATCTCAAAAACTCATTTATTATATTTAGTTTTATGAGTGAAATCGAAAGACTTTAAGGCGCATGCGGATTCTGTTACACCAATATCGGAATAGGTTTGTTAATATATCTGGTAATATGAATATAATTGCATATACTGATAATGACACTCGTTGAATCGAATCGATATAACAGTTTTTTTAAAGCTGTTATTAAAAGTTTACAAAATCGTATGTCATCGTATGGGCAGTTTAGAATAACAGACCACCAGACAAGTAGGGGAAATAATAAATGTGCGGCGATGTTTTTTTACTTCTGAACGCTTATCTTATTGCGTACAAAAACCAATCAGTAAAAGCTTCATACGCACACTCTAAGTCAATTTGATGACATCAGAAGCTTTTTTTTAACACTGCAAATCGGTATTTCCCGCACTTTGTTGACTGCCAACAAAACAAATTCAAAATTCAGTAGTAGCACAGCATTCGTACAATAAAGTAGCAGCAAATGGACAACTCGGAGCAGCGTAATATTAAATCTGAAAATTCAGATACATTGCGAAAACACTCACAGTATAATGTTTTCATTTTCAACTATATCAAAAACAATCAGAACGATATAGCGCTACTTGTAGATACTTTTGAACAAAAATGCGACTGCGATGTGATTGTATACGAACAACTGGACTCTCCAACATTTCACGAGAAAGTCGAGTATAGTAAGTATAAACATAGTAGCAGCACTGTTAAAATACTATTATGTATCTTAAAAATACAACAGTATAATTTGTACATGTATCTTAACATTTAAGTTACCACTAAACTCTTCGAGCATTTCAAATATGCTGTCATTGTGGTATTATCCAATGATAATTACTCAAAAGATCTATTACGCTTATCGGACGGACAATATGCATTTCTCAATCGTGATCTAATCTCACGTGTAGGCTACAACAAATCCTTGTGCATTGATAAATCTGGCAAAAAGAAAAAACTTATTGCCATTTTACAAACTAATCGCAATTTCAGCGATGATGATGTATATGAAGAAGCTTTGCGGAACTATCCAGAACGTGTGTTAACGAAAAATCGTGGCGCGCACTTATCGTCTGCATCACTTCAGCATCAATTGGCACAATATGTTGGACTAACATTTCGCATAAGTGCCGCATCTGATGATGAACTGCTGGGTGATTATTGGAAGGAACCAAATGCACCGGTTAGTCCATTCATTAAATCATTTTGCCAAAATTTTGGAGAACTGCAAAATTTTCAAATTATCTACAATCGTGTATTGTGCGATATGAAAGCAGCAGAGAATGTTGAGTAAGTTACTATATAGTTGAATATATGTATCATATTTTATATATATATATATATAAATTGCTATACATTTTCAGCGAAAGACCTTTCGTTGAGCTAAGCGTTGCAGATGATGATGCCTATAATATTGGTGAAGCTTCAAATGAGGTTTTTAAAAGGAGTTACAGAACACGCGAACGTAAATCGAAAGCCAAATTAATGCAAAAAAAAAAAGAAGCTATGAAATAGTTTAATTTTTGTTATTATTTGTATGTGGAACACCATAGAACTAAGATTTTTTAAACCATTTTGTTGATTTACAAATATAATATTATACTATCCTCACTGTTTCTATACGATTTTCGAATCTGAAGAAATTGTTCGGAAGTGATTTCGATAAAAAAATTAGCTGCTTTTTCACATTCAGAAGTATTCATTAATTAGGACGAGAAAACCAGAACAGGTGTCTATACATATTTCTAGTCGGCTTTGTAAAACTGTAGAATGTCATTAACGTTTATCAACTAAATAAATATAAACTATGTTCCAACAATTTTTTATTTTTACTATTCTACGGCAATGAAAGCTAAGTTAAGTTATTTATTATTATTTTAAATAATAATATTTATTAAACTATGGAAAAATTGTAAATAAATTCCCCAAACTGACGAAATTAAGAAACGAAAATGGAAATCCATCACACATACATACACGCTAGAAACATGCTTCCATAATTTGAAGACAGTGTCACCAATGGAATTTTCAGAATATGTTCGATTTCTTCTGAATCGCGAAGTCAGTACGCCACATCTCAACTTTTAGGTGTTTCTATACTAAAAACTGTTATTTATTATGTTTGGTCTACTTGAGTTATACAATAGAGGCGTAGGATGTTAGTATTTTTATATGGATTGCAGTTTTGCTTCTTCGCTGGATGAAATATTGAGATGCATGTGAAAAGTTTTAAAGCCCTAGTTAAACCGGTCTGTTGGGTTTAACTAGGGTTCTATAGAGAAGTATCTTCTTACGTAGCTTTAGTTTTGATTGACGATACTGAAGTCAGCGCACTTGCTACAATCTGAAGTGTTATTATTTTCGTTTCGCCAGAATGTGTAGACACCATGTAAGCTATCTATCAAGTGTAAACATAATATATTTGACAGCAATGCATCATGATGGGAGTGTGAAAATTATGTAGGCAAATTTCTAGGCGTTTTCCACAATGTCGCCTTTATGGAGCATGCAGCTAGAACGCTTGAAGCATCGCAAGAATTGCTCCAGAGATTGCTCCAGAGACTGCTAACTAACTAATTTTCAAATGTCTACCTTGCTTGGTAACGCTTATCACAAGATATATGAACATAGACGCCTGAAATCTTTCGAATGAAGTCTAGTAGGCATAATTATGGTATTCGCAGCTAGTCAATTAACAGCTTAGTTAATGAGAAATTATGAAATTATCAACAACTGTGAAATGGCAAAGTCAACAATCTCTACACTTATTTACAAATGTAATCTGCGAAAATAGCATTGAAGTGTTTTGTAACAATTACAATTTGAACTACAATAAAATCGACAATAAGTTTAGTATTTATTAGGGCGAAAGTATGAAATCGGAACTAAAGCCACAGTCAGATGTGCATAATTTATCATGTTACCTTTGAAACTTATCTTAATAAATAAAATTCTACTGAATGTGATACGTTACTCAACAATGAAGAAATTCAAAATAGCGAAAGTAATTTTTTAAGCACTAAGTCGTGTAGAAGCTGAGCGTTCACGTGCGCTGTGTGATTACTTTTAGTTTTGTATTTTTAAACGACTTGGCGTGAATACCTTAAGTTCTGAAAAATGTAAACAGCAGACTATAATAATACAACTGCTTGCGTATGTACAATATGCTGTTGAAAAATGCCAAGATCTAATGAGTAATGCAGGGGAAACCCCTAGTTGCGATGTTATTTATCGCCTACACAAACCGGCAGTACAAAAACAAATAAAAAAAAGCACATAAAACCATGACGTCACGAGCTTTTATCGCATTCAATGTGGTTACATCCCACATTTTAGGCGCATAATAAATATTAACAGCTGTAGCAACAAACACGCCAAATCACACACAACATACAGTTCAAAAAGTTCATTTGTGGAAAATGGACAACGAAACAGTGCATCATCCGAGTCAATCGGCTCCGGAACAGAAACAAAGCGTTAATAGTTTACAAGTACATTCGCGTTACAATGTCTTCATTATCAACTATATCGAAAACAATCAGCATGATGTAGCGCTACTAAAGCAAACATTGGAGCAAAAAAGAGATTGCGATGTTATTGTATACGAAAAACTCAATTTAAAAGAATTTCACGATATGGCGGAGTACAGTAAGCATTAAAATAAAATACAAAAATATATATAAGATACAATAAATTTTCTTTATCTCTATCTGTAAGTTACAACTGCGAAATTCGATCTGATTAATTATGTTATAATCGTAATACTTGCAAATAATAATCCGTCACAAGATATGCTACTCACATCCGACAATGGACTTGCATTTATCAATCGTGATCTAATTTCACGCATAGAATACAACAAGTCATTGTGTCTGGATAATAGTACAGGCAAAAGGAAAAGATTGCTGGTCTTAATGCAAGTTAATCGAAAATTTAGCGAAGATGCTGAATATGAAACAGCGAAGCTTGAATATCCCGAACGTCCGCTAGAGAAAGATCTGGGTGCATATCAATCAGCGGCATCCCTAAAACATCACAACGTTAAATTTGGTGGTCTAACATTTCGCATAAATGCCGCTTTTTATGATGAGCTACTTGGTGATTATTGGATAGAACCAAATGCACCGGTTAGTCCATTCATACAATCATTTTGTCAGCATTTTGCCGTAGAGCAGAATATACAATTTGTTTATGATGGAATTTTGCGTGATATGAAAAAGACAAAAGAAGTTATGTAAGTACTAGTTAATGGGTATGCTATTTTTTTATACCATATAGGAGGCATCGTAGACCACATAGAGTATATATATTCTTGATCAGCTCGACGAGACGAGTCGATCTAGCCATGTCCGTTTGTCTGTCTGTCCGTCTGTATGTTTTTTTTGGGAGCAATTTAATTGTTACCAGTTAAAATTTTGCACATACACTTATTTTTATTGCAGTTTAATAGAGTATCAAGATTGACCCGCCTCGCCCACTTTTTGGGGTAGCCCGCATACAAAACCACCTTTTGACTTTTTGTATGAACAAATTTTTTATTGTAGTCATTATCAATTTAATAATTGATATGGCATCTTCTAGTGGACGGATGCTTGACATATACATTAATGGGTGGGACCCGCCCATGGTTTGGGGTAGCTCCCATACAAATTCATTGCCCACTTTTGAATTTTTGTATGAAAAACTGTGGTGTCTTTTTATGGTCAGCTGCTTAATATACATAGAGTAATGGGCGTGGGCCGCCCACTTTTTGGGGTAGTCCCCACACAAACCCACCGTGCAATTTTGTGCTTTTTATGAAAAAATTCTTCATTTAAATCAATATTAGCTTGAAAGTTGATTTGGTGGATTTTAGTGTACAATCGTTTCATATACATATACAAATGGGCGTATCCAGCCCACTTTTTGAGGTAGTCCCATATAAACCCACAGCTCACTTTTATGCATTTGTATGGAAAACGCCAATATCAATTTGAAATTCGATATGGTGGTATCTTGTAGATGGTCGCTTCATACATATCTACTATAAGATACCACCACCGTGTACCGCCCACCTTTTGGGGTAGCCCCTATTTAAAGTCACACTTTTATGTTTTACAATACGATTTAAAGTTTCGTGTGAATGGTATTAGACCTTCGGTTGGACCGAAGTTAACGTTTTTTATTGTTCCCATATTAACAGTCTGCTTCTGAAATTTGAAATGGATGATCTATACTATCCCTAGGGTTTTTGCATATAAAAATTTTGTGACTCACGCCAAGCACACTACAAAACATAGAACTATTCGAACTAAGTAATAACACTAGACTACAGTCATTCGATGTCATATTTTTTTAACTTGAAAATAGACTCGAAAACATTTTTGGGTGTATACATTTGTGCGGTATGATTTTGTTACTCTACGAGTATGTCTCAAATGAACTGGTAGGTTATCTCTGTGGGCTACATTTGCTGGCGAAACCTCTCACCACACTTGTCAAATTCGAATTTTAGTACTATTCTTGCAAAACCATAACTGTAGAACCATACCTATTGTGTGTATTTCATTTGCTTCGTTAAAATTGGTTTTTTACGCCAAAAATAAAAAAACTGGGTAAACTTATACGAATTATACTTTTCCTTTTTTAAAAGTAAATTTAATGCCCTAACCTTCAGCTCATAACTTTCAAACTACTCAGTCAATTTGAGAAAACTGAAAACCATTTTATTGTGTAATTGATTAGATTTATTGTGAAATATGTCGAAGTCAGATTATGTTCTTCTAACTAGAGGTATATCTAATATAGTGGACCTACCTTTTAAAAACTAAAAAAGAAAGTACAAACAGTAAAAACATATATAATAGGAAAACTTTGGTGGCTATTTTATAAGAGAAAATATAGCATCGAATGTTTAATTTGTAGACTAGTTAGACGAGTTACCTGTAGTTCGGCAGTTTTGCATTGCACTCCGCATTGCATTAGCATCACCTCGACCGTGTAATTAAACAGTATTGCAGTTTGTACGAGACACTGACCCGTACCATAACTATAGTTGACTGGTTACTCGAGTGCAGACTTCTCGTAGATCAAAAATCTGTAAAACACAAAAATCTGAATTTTTGTTTAACAAAAGGAACTTTGTTCCATGCCTCACATAGTTGTTTCAGAATGTAAGTACCATGCCCTCTACAGAACTTCAGATATATATATAGAAATAATTTTATTCTACTCAATAAGTGTAAAGCATATTAAAACTTCGGTTCCACCGAAGTTATTAGTTTTCTTGTTAATATTTAAATTGAAAAAAAAAACAAAATATTTTCCAATTTCAGGGAAAGGCCCACTTTTGACCAGCCGACCAGTTATGAACCGAATGATTATATTTTTGATACAGCAACGAAAGATATTTTTAAGCGTTTCTACAGTAAACGTCATAAAAAATAAATATTTTTCTTTTAAACATAAAACAATAAATAAAATATTAACAACAATCGTTGAAGCACTGATTTGAAGATTATTTTCTGTTTTTTTTTTTTTTAGTTAATTACTGCTATCATTAATATCGCGACGCAGCCACTCGACAACCTCATCACGTGTACATTCGCTTTCAGCGCTGAGACAAATCAAGGCACGCAATTCACGCAACCAATTGCCAATAATATAACGCTTAATGCACGGCATAACAGCCAGTTCGCGCATTGAACGTAGACAATATAGTTGGAGATTTGCATTATCCGTAACATTGCGTAGCAGACGTCCAATATAGCATGGCAGCATGGTAAACTCTCTGGCACGCCAAAGTGCACGCTTGCTGTGTAGACCATTCTGTAGCGCAAGCACACAGTATTCATAGTTCAAAACCATCTGTTCTGGCTGCAGTTCCAGCTTACGCACCCGCCTCTTGCTTGCATCACTTAGCTGTAGTATCTCATAGATTAATTTTATGCCATCGATTTCATCGAAACGTTTTTGACCTTCAATGCAGCATAAGATCAAGGCAAACGATTTCATTGTCATGTGCCAATAGTCGGATATACGCTGCTTTATACGCTTGTACAGCAGCTCGAAGAGTTCCAATTCTATGGCACGTTCCGGCGCCCATTCAATAAAATGCGTAAGATGATGCCATAAGTGTGACGAATAATGCGGTCGACATACGTCTTTTAAGAAGATTGCAGCAAGTGATTCGAAATTTTCAGCATGTTCGAAGAGTATTGCTAGAACTGAAAGTACGTTTAGAAATCAGATTAGAAAATGATTTAAAAATTGTATACTTACCATGTGGCTTGCCCGATAAAGTACGCAATATTTCAGCAGTCTTATGCGGTTTTATGCCATCCCCCTCCTCTAGAATTAGGTAAAATTCTTCCATAAGACAACGTTGACGGCTAATCTGCTCAGCACCGGTTTGTGAACGTGCGATTATTTCTGCGATGATGTATATAAAAACTTTGAAATTTGCAACAATAACAAAAATAATAATAAATACATACTATAAATATCTAGAAAGGTTTCCAATTCGTTGTGTTGTTCCTTATAGAAGTTACGACGAAAGCGCATAAAAGCGTTTTTGGTTCTGGAAAATGAAACAAGTAAGTACATATTTCATCAAAATTATGATTAATAATAAACAAATGTAGTTCAATTACAAAAAGTTTTCAGTGTTTACTTCATCTTCGCGAAAAATCATGCTTTATTTAAAACAGTTAGTAAAGAACATCTCATTCAAACTTTAGTCCCTCGCCTGTCAATAATTTCTCCTATGTTTCTGGCATCATATGATCTCCACGTCGAAAACCCGATATATCTACTGAGTTAGTGGAAAGTGGAAAGTGAGTTAGTGGAAAAAGTAAGTGAAATAATCGCTATCGTTGCAAATATCACTGTAAAAATGTTGGCAGAAGAATTAAATTCAACTTACTGTACAATCTACAAAATAAAGGTCTGTGCACGTTTTGGTCCACAGCAGTTAAATGATGATCAAAAATCGCTCGTGTAGTCAATGAATTTTTGATGAAAACACAGATTTGTCTCATCGACCACCCCACGTATTCGCCTGATCTATCACCGTGTGATTATTTGCTTTTCCCAAAAATGAAAACTGGAATGAAAGGAGCTTTTTACGATGACATTTCAGCCATACAAGCATACGAGAACATCTATGGATAAATTGGTTGAACGTTCCAAAAGTTGTATTGATTTAAATAGATCGTAATTTGAATATACATTAGCTTTGAAACATAATGTCATGTTTATTTTATTTTATAACTAAAAACTTCGGTTATTTCTAGATCACACCGTGTATAAACTAAGGGTTGGTGCGTTGTGTATGTTTCTCGAAACCGCAAAACTTATACCAGTGAAGACACAGAGGAAGTCTCGGAGATCTCTTTGACAATGGGTGAAATATGAAACAATGGAAAAATGTGCAATACCAAACCCCATGAATTAAAGAGTGACACCAAATTCAATATATCTCAGGAACTAATTGGTTGGTACATATGTTATAAAAACAAGAAAACACATATACCCTTTTGAGCAAATCTGGATCGTTGTTGACGTCATTCAATAGCTTCTGAGCTCGATAGCAGAAAATCCCCGAGCACGCAAAATACTTCTAACCGTTATGCCACTCACAAACAAACTAAACATGCTACATAGCTGAAACTGTAAAAATATATTCGTGACGAGTGTACCAACACAACAAAACAAAAAAAAAATCGATAATGGAATGTACGTTGCCCGCGAAATACCATATAATAGAAAAACAGGAGACGGCAGACCACCACACGCCGGGTACACTAGCGTTGTATATAATTTATGCGGTCTGTCGGCGGTGGGCTTATATAGAACCGTTACCCAGTTTCAGAGAGCCAGAGAGCCTCCATGCCGATTTTCAGCACGATTCATCTAAAATAATAGCCTTATTTAAAACTTACTTGCGCACAATTTCAAATTCATTGATGGCTCGTTCCAACTGCAGTGGATTCAATAAAAACTCCGACAGCGATTTTATTGCACGCCAGTGTGTTAGTTGACTATCGCTGTCCATTTCGCGCATTAGCTTCGGCAGCGCCCAAGATCCGTAAGCCAATTGTGCACGATCATCGAAATAAGTCGAATGTACACAACGTACAGGAAATGGTGTACGGCACATGTTGCGTTTCAACTGAGCGCTTTGCCATTCTGCAAACAGAAGAATACAAATTATAAAAAATTGTATACATGCAAAATCAACTTGAACGGGTAACTTACCATTGTCCTGTTGTTTGAGTATGGATTCCGCTGTCACCCAAGGTTTAATCTCCTTCTGCAGAAAATGATTGCGATAACTGGCCAACTGTTCCCACATAATGTAGTAAAAATTTTGTTGCTATAGCAAAAACAAAATATTATAAAAGATAGTTTTTAAAACGCGTAAATTTACAAAATTATTGCTGCTAAAATAATTTAATTTTATCCGTTGTTCCGTTTCAAGTTCTAGTTTCGAAAATTTTGTGAATGTGAATAGACAAAAAACGCCTGCTTGATTGTTATTTCTTGTTCCGGAACTTGTCGGAACTTAAAACATATAGCAGACTATTATGCTACTCACCATTTTCAATTTCAAATTCTGTTTGTACGTAGATTAATTCACTCCATGTTGTATAATCTATAATTCTCCTTGAAATTCATATTATGTTTTCTGCAAATATAACAAATTATATATTGTATGAACTAGTTTTTCCATTTGATATCAATTTCTTTTTCCAGCTTACCTGTTTTTGCTTAATCTAAAGACCTTAGATTATGCCGGTATGTCATATAGGTCTGATAAAATTCCGAGATTTTTTCAAAAACCCCTTTGTAATTAGCATTTACTAGTTGGACAAAGCCATCTCGTCCGAATCGACCTCGTCTTCCTGTTCAAAAAATTCTGTAATGAATTTATTCTCCTCCGACTCATCTGCACTACAGTCAACATCGTTTTTTGTCGTGGCTCTTTGCTGGTGACAAGAGTGGTTGTTCAATTTTAAAATCAGGATTTTTTTGCTTGTCCTTCAATCCTTGCACAAAAATCTTTCCAAATCGAAAACGTATGATTTGTTTCGCCTGCATAACTTTATTGCGTGAATTTTCGTCCATGACAACAACCAGAAGTTTGCCCGTGCCCTCGTCTCTTACGGATAACACTTTCCACAAATTCACATTGAGTTCTTTATTTTGCGCTTCTATCAGTGCTAACAGATAAGACTGGTCTTGACCTTTGCTAAGTGGCAGAAATAATCTCGCAGTATATCCTTGCGGAATTTGGCATTCAGTTTTGGCAATTAGTGGAACACCGTTCCAGGTGCTCAACTGTAGTACGATGTTTGTCAACCACACAGCACTGTACTCATTTGCACACACCACGACGAGCATGCTTGGGCGGAATTTAATAGCATCAAATTGTATGGATACACTCCAACCTTTTGCAACCTCAAATAAAATAGCGCTTTCCAATTGAGTCAAATCATCCGCTGAAAGCGTTACTTGTGGATACTTCACCTGTAGTATAGCATTTATTAATGATTTTTTGCTTTGGCTCTGGTTCTGGTTCTGTTCGGCTTTAGTCGACAATGACGAATTTTCTGAATTGTCCACCGACAGTTTAGAGCGCTTTAGATATTCAGCTGACGATAGCGTATCGCATTTACGCTTCACTCCCATTATGAGTGGTTGCTGGGAAACGTTTAACTGTCGATGCTCTTTAGCCTTTATTAGTGCTACTGATGGAGAAAGCTCTTGCGCTAGATACCTTAGATACCATTTGGTAGCTGCTTCACTCAATCCTCGACGATTTGTATCATCAAGCCCGCCTGGTTGGCCCAGTGAAGGAAGTAGCGGCAGATACCTTTGTTCTGCAATAGTTGCAGTTCTCGTATTGCTGACAGTTTCTGAAAATTCATTCGTATTCATTCTTTCAGCTGTTCTAGTATCCGCTCTGTTCGGTGAATTCAATTGCGTGCTGTTGCCTCGCAATGAATCTGTACTTTCTAGTTCCTGTCGAGGACCTGACTGGCGATGCTCTTCAGCCTATTGTCGAGCTTCCAGTGGAGATAGTCCTCGTGCTAGATACCTCAAGTACCATTTATTACCGGCTCCACTTAAACCCCGTCGATTAGGATCATCCAGTCCGCCTGGTTGACCCAGTGATGGAAATCGCGTCAAATTTCTTGAAACCACATAAGTTGTCCTCCTTGAATTGCGAACAGCTCTAGGATTTGAGCTTTGCTCGTTGTATGCATTTACTCTTTCAGTTGCTCTAGTATCTGCTCGGTTGGGCGTAATCGATAGTGTTCTGTTGTCACGTAAGGCATCTGTTGTTTCTAGTTGCTGTCGAGGGCCAGCCTGACGATGCTCTTCAGCCCTTTGTCGAGCTTCTATTGGAGAACGTCCTCGTGCTATATACCCCAAGTACCATTTCCTACCTGCTCCACTTAAACCTCGTCGATTAGGATCATCCACTCCTCCTGGTTGGCCCGGTGGTGGAAAAATCAACTTTACCTCGCTATTAATTCTTATTAAACTACGCTGCGCGAAGTGTTGTTTCCAGTGGCGAGGCTGCTCACGTGACCGTACCAACCGTTGAGATGCACTTGATCACGGATCTCGCGATCGCCGTACCTTATCCGAGGCAGTCATATTATTATGGCTATTGGAACTTGTTCTCCGACCGCTCGTGTTATTGGACTGTATCCTTTACGCTACTTGTTTTGCACTTGCTCGAAGCGATTAGATTCCTGCAAAACGGTATCATTTCGTTCAAGTTTAAAAGAAGATTGATTGTATTTTCTGTTCATGATCACGCGTATTGCATTGAAAGTTGAGCTACACAAATAAAATAATGTTTTTTTAATATTATATATTAAAAGTTTATCGAAATTATACCAAATTATATATGTATCCTTGTTTAACTCTTAAACTTTTTGAAGAATTTAATTATCGTATATATGTATTTTTAATAAAATTTTCGTATATTAAAAGCGAGTTTTCTTTATTTTTAAAAATTGAAAGAATTTTTAATTTATCTTTAAAAATCGACAGGTGTCAGCTGTTTTTTAAAATTACTTTGCAGCCCTGCGTTTACCGGTACACTACAAATTTATTCAACACTAATTTCTGTTTCATGCTTTGTTTTCTCTTGGTCTCGCTTTCTCTCTCTCTATACATACAGACATACATATATATATACATATATGTTGCGCATATTGCACATAAAATAGATTTGTTTTGATTTATTAATAATTTTAAGTCTACATTCTGCTGTTGCCGTACGATAGAATTTAAATGCAAAACTTAGCGTATGTTAGCAATACGATGGTTCCAGTGTTACATAAACATCA